>VXBB01003031.1:178745-206544 GCA_013399915.1 Illadopsis cleaveri | reverse complement strand
TCAACAATTGTTTAAAAAATTTGCCCCCCCCTTTTTTTTTTTTTTTTTTTTTTTTTTTTTTTTTTTTTTTTTTTTTTTTTCAGACACTTCCCCTATTTTAAAGGAAGTTTAGAGGTTTTTCAGGTTCCTGGAACTGTGAAATGTGATGAAATAAAGTGCACCAGAAGAGCACCTGTTGCTTATTTCATACATCTGAGAGTACAGAAACAAATGTAATGACAAGGTGGTAGAGCTACACTAATTTCATGGCTCTGAGTGCTTTTGCTGGGTTTTGGAATTTTGATCAGTACACATACAGTGGAAATGATTCTCCTAGAAGGATGCAGCTCAATGCCTTCTAGGTTAGTAACCGTTTACTTGAGACTAGGTGAAAACACAAACACAGCCTTTTTTTTTTTTCCCCACAAATCAATAAGAATTGAGAATATGTTTGGTTAGAGCACCAGTACATGTGCATTGGGACATGGCTATGGTGCTTGTCCTCTAAGCAAGTGGACCTTTCAATTATGTGAACAGTTCTTGGCACTTAATTGTTAAGAAAAAATACTCCCTATCTTCTTAGGGACTGCATTGTTCATAAGTGGCAGTTTCTTATGGAATCAGTCAGGAAAATACTATTTAAGCATCTTTCACTGAGAACACAATGCATAAGTCACAAGCCACCCATCTCAGAAACTAGTGATTTGATGGGTTGAGTGATACCAGCACTACAAAAAGCTTTTTAGAAACACCACTGGTGTTTGGCAGCTGATAAAGGGGACACCAAAGTTCAGGGTTTGCTGGGTAGTTCAGACCTCTCACGTAGCAAAAGGACTAATTTCAACAGGAGACACTGCAATACTTGAGTTTACATTCCTGCTCTCACAAACATGCTTCAGCAGGAGAGTGCAGAGTGAGGACCCATAAAGGAGGAGTTTGACAAGCCAGGGAAGGAGCATGAATGTATTAGGACAGGGAGAGTCCTTGGTTCTGATCTGAACTGCATCAGGCCCCTTTTCATGACAGAGCAGTGACACACATTGCCCTGTGTTGTATTCCTCTAGGGGGAATGGTTTTTCCCCCCCTGCCAGAACCCCTGTAACAGATAGCCACATGGTTTGGTCCTTCCCCCCTAAACCTGGGTCGGCTAAGGGCCAACTTATCTATCCCAGGGAGGGGATAAAACCTTCCCTGCATTTCCTGTTCCCTCTCTTGCCTCTTGCCCCTACCACCCCCAAGGAGGACACAAATAAACCATCTCTGCAAAGCACTTCTGTGGTAAGAGCCTGTTCTGATATCCTCTACCCTGTTACCTATGTAGATTTCCCCCCAAGGTCTCCCTAATACCTGAGCTAGCCAAAGATCTCTGGGGGGCTGCGGGGGGCAGATTTACAGCCCTGCCTGTTTAAAGAGTTGAAAACAAGTGTAATGCTGTTTGTCTCACACTGGTCTTTTAGACTGGCATATCATTTCAGGAATCTGGCTGGAAAGTATCCTATAAAAAGGGAGTTTTCAGCTGCATCAGCTGACTTCTCAGGTGCCTGATTTGCAGTGCAGGAAAATGTA
Organism: Illadopsis cleaveri; assembly: GCA_013399915.1. Classification (NCBI taxonomy): domain Eukaryota; kingdom Metazoa; phylum Chordata; class Aves; order Passeriformes; family Timaliidae; genus Illadopsis; species Illadopsis cleaveri. The sequence continues at coordinate 204,999 of VXBB01003031.1, read as the reverse complement.
GCTCATCTTGGGCAGCCTGGCTTTATGTTTACTTCCATGGAAGTGCGCCTCTTTTAAATTAGGACCCCCAGCTGAGTAATTTATGTAGCTTTTGCATGACATCTTTCTCTCCAGTAAAATTCTTACTACACTTCAGGAAATCTTGTCCTGTTGTTATGGGGTGGAAAGGTATGACATGGTGTTTAGTATTTCTTGGTTGTTACTGTTGACAAGTTTCAAGATTGTTGGTAGGACATGAATTACTTAAACTGGAAAATCAAGAAAGCTTATTCATGCTCCCGTAGGCAAGCCAAAGGATTTGTCTGCCCAAGACTCCATATCTGAATGGAAAGGGGCTGCATGGTGTCGCTTGCTGGTGCTTTGTGCATCTGTTTTCTGACAGAGTATGGCAGTTGTGTAAAACATAAATAATAGAAAATAAAGTGGGCTTGGAAGAGTGAAGGGGTTTTTTGTATTTTCAGAACAGCTTGAACTACTGAAAATTATGTTCTTAAACTGATTTTAGAGTTTATAGACTTGCAAAAATGTACCTGAAGTCCATTTCCATATCAGTGTTTTGCGTTTATCATATGGAATTCATGGGAATATGTCATGTGGACAATTCAAAGTGGTTTAATCAACCAGAGCTAAATACCTGGATTTTTGGATATCCTTAAAATAATAAAGTTGCTTTTTTCCTCTTGACTTCTTGATTTTCAAGCTTTTTTGTTTGTTTGAAAGATGCCACATTGTAAAGTTTGGGGGTTTAATCCCCCTAAGCTCACAGTTTTTTAAGGAGGGTCTTTGTTAGGATTTCCTTAAGAGGATTTACTTAAGAGCTGCTTAAATATATAGTTAAATGAACATTTTGAACTTTAAGGTCTCTGTGTTGCTTCTGTTTCTTCTTCTGGAGACCACTCATTAATTAAACTAAGCAGGGGAGAATTGCTGCTGAGCTCATTTTAAGCTCCCTGGACACAGCAGTGTATCTGGTTCCCTTCCCTGCATTCCTCTTTCCAGTAGTAGGATACTACTCATGTGGGGGACAGAGACCGTGCTGGGCAGTCTGCTGTGGAGCCCTGAGCAGGAGAGTGCCCACATACTAAGTCCTGCTGCCCATCTGCCACTTGCCAGCTGATTTTTAGATGGGGCTTTGCCGTACATGGAGCTTGAGGCTTGGGTTTCACACAAGAGTGTCTGTGAGTGTGCTGTCTTGGCTATGGAGGCTCCAGCAGTCAACAAACTAAGATGTATAAAGATATATCAAGCATGAAATTCATAATTTTGTCCCCAGCCATATTTACATTTTGAAAAATGATTTATTCAAGGAATGCTGCAATATTGAAATAATTCTAGTACCAGCAGTACTAGCAGATAACTATCTGGAAGTGTAATGTGAGAAATGTTGGGCGCCAGTTCCAGCATTTTCAATTAAAATCCGTGCCAGTAGTAAGAGCAGGAGTCAGGGTCAGGAGGAGGCATGCAGAAACACCGACAGGTATTGTGGTGACAGTACCGCAGAAAGGAAGGGGTGAGGGGAACCTCCCAGCTTCCTCTACAGCAGTGTGTGCAGAGGGACACGGTGCAGAAGCTTCTAAGGGTATAGACAGGGACTGCTGTGGTTTGTGCTGTGAGTTTGTGCAGCTCTGCTGCTTCCAGACTCTGCTTGAGCTGAGCGTGGTTGGTCGAGGACATACCAAGCTGAACACAGCAGCTGTCCCTGCAGCCTTCTGCCTGCTCCAGATGTGCAGATTCCAGATTTGTTCTTTGGCAGCTGTTGAACCAAAGTTGTAACCATGGGCACAATGCGCTTTGGAGTTCTATCTTTCCCAGCATTGTTTCTAGCGTTGTGCAAGTTGGAGCTGAATCTGGGGTTATTTTGTGCACCAGCAGTTAAGCTTTAGCTCATGTTGCAAATTCATGATTGCCATACACAGGAAGCAGGAAATAGCAATTTATTGTTTGACACAACAGTAAAACCCCTATGCTCCAAAAAAAAAAAAACCCAAAAAAACCCACAACAGGAAAGATTGCAGTGATACATAACCATGTAAACACAGGTGAAACTGTTTAGGCACAGATGCCATGAATTTAAAAATAAATTCTAAGCAAAGTGAAGTACCAATGACAAGTGCTCTGTGAGACTGGGAAGTGCTGCCACAGGATGCAAATGCCAGAGCTCACAGGGATCCAAAAGGCCTTAAAAAAAATAAATTATACAGGCCACTCTGCATCTTGCTGTAGGAGTGCCCAAGGTAAGAGTGCAATAGGAAGAGACAGGTGCATGCTCTGCCTGTGCCTTGGCTACGGGCTGGGGCCTGGCTCCTGGGGCTGGACACTCTCCAGCCCTTCCGAAAGTGTGTTGGGCAGCTGCCTGCACCTTAGTGTGCTGTCTGGACAATGTGCTCCTGTACCCACCAGATCACATGCACACTGCTCCACTTCAAAAATATTTTGACTTTAAAAACAATTTTAACATCTAAATTCATTTTAACTTTTAACTGGTTCTGAGCAATGAAAAAGCTGCTTATCAGTGCTTGTAACTACAACCTGCAATGAAGATGTTATTTCTGTATTAAATCACCTGTGGATGCAAACAATGTCTGTAGAGACAATGTTTGTGTTGCCTGTAACTTATGTGAATGGAAGAGATGAGTTAAGTCAAGTACTCTTGTGGTCTTCTACATGTGTGTTACCCACTGGCAGGTACTACAGACCAGTGTTTTGGTACGAGCCAGGTGGCCACAAATGTCAGTACAAGGAGTAGTGATCTTAAAGCAATAATGGAGATGCAGAACTCATCACATGCAGATCTGTCCCAGTCTGGATGCCACTTGGAATTCTCTGTAAAAAAACCCAATTCACTTGTTTTCAAGTATAACTGCAAAAACGGCAACAAAAGGAAGCAATGATTCCAGTGGTACCTACCAACGACTTTGTCACGCTCTGCATTTTCTGGAGAGAGAAAAGAAGTAAACATAAGCACACTTATGATTTAGAAACAATTTGACTCTAACCATAAGGGAATGAAATGTGACCATCACAATAGGCTTATAAATACAGCTGATGTGTTTCTTCTCAGGAAGAAGCAAAGACCTGCTGACTCTGGGAGAGCCCTGCAGTGACTCTCAGGACTCTGCTGAGGAGTGATTTACCACACTTTTTTGACTTCTATGGCCAGTGACTGGTGTAGAGAGGACTCCCGCCATGGCTGTGCTTCCCAAGATCACTTTGGCTTTTGCTCTGTGCCCTGTGTTTTGAGAGCCTGCAACTAACATTAAACAGCCCTGTGAATCCAGCACTCCCTTACATTCCTTAGGTACTGGTGTTTTAACAGCATCTTTCCACTCCTTTACTTCACCAATGGTCGAGTGCTGGGGAAAAGTGTGACCATACCCTCAGCTCCCCACAGGCCAATGGCCACAGCACAGTGCCTTGTCTTTATGGAAATTTCAGGTCTCCTTCCCTCCTGACTCCATGCAGCCATTACAAAGCCAAGTGCAGGTATATCAGGAAGGCTGCCAGACTTGAGCTGAGCACTGCATCTCCAGAAAGGCTCTTGCATGTCGGTCTTGTTCTCTCCCAGTGCTTAGGGGAAAGTAGATGGCGTGGCTGATGCTCACTGGAGTGAGCAGCTTTGGCAGTGCCATGGCTGCTCTCCCCATCTGCAGTGGCATGGCAGGGGCAAAACTTGCTTGGACCTGCACCAGCTCAAGGCACAGCTCACACATCAGGTAATAACCAGGAGCCCCAGGACAGGACAGGTATCCCATTCTCCGCTTTCTGTTTCTGCAAGCAGTAACTTCTGGCAGGGGTAATAACACCTTAAACTGCAGCCACCATCTCTCCTGTAATACACCCTCCAGCACCTGAACAGCAGACCCCATCCCATCACTCCCCACAGTAGAAAACAGGCTCCTTCTGCCCTCCTCCCCTCACTTTGTGCATTACTACCCACTTGACAGCAGTTTTCCAGCCTATATTTAGGAACAGGAGAGTGCTGTGCCTGCCTCCTGCTGGTATCTTTTGTGTGCTCTTTCCTTTTCTACATGTGCTTGGGGAGGATGTCTGGTTGTCTTCTACTTACTACACAGCATGTCGACACACTCCTCACCACCGCACTCGCTGCATGCGCTTCCCGTCTTGTATGGCCGCACTGGGTAATTCCCACTGCGAAGGAAAATAACACTGCTCTCAAACAGCCCTTGGGAAGACATTCATACCTACTGCTAAACAGGTTTTAACCTGAGTTTTGCCTCACTTCTGTTGATAGAGTGATGGTTTTTTCAAGAGTGCCTGAGTGCCCTGTGCCCAAGACACGCAGTGAAACAGAAGAGACTAAGTGTAATGGGACACTCTGTTTAGAAACCTGGAGATACCAGTATTGAAAACCTGGGAATTAAAGCAGTCTCAGAGTTGGGTAATTTGTGTGCAGGGAGACTCTGGACTCTCATAGTTGGCTCTGGCTATGGAAACAAGAGCAGGTTCAATGACTGTGTGTATATGTGTATTCAGCCTTGAGAGGAATGTTCTGGTGCTGGAGAATCTCTCATAGGTGGTGATTTCATCCATTTGTTGGTTAGTATTTTAGGAGTGATGTAGGTCCCTCTCCTGATCCCTCCCTCTGCCAGTGGTGTGAGTGGGACCAACTACCTCTGCCCAGGCTGATACTGCATCAAACACAGCTGAGTGCTGTGCTCAAAGCATGGCCAAAGCAAAACTTAGAGCATGCCTCAAACTGCCCATGAGCACAGAGAGGGATTTTGTAAGAATGAAATCTCAGCAATGAGATGAAACTTCATGGTAAAACCTCATTACTTTCAGCAAGGTGAGGCTTTCATTGCTTGGTCTAAGCTGAAGAGTACATTCACTTGAGGAAACTATATATGCATCTTGCCTGGGGTCTTGGTAGAGCTGAAACCAAGCAATGAAGCTGCTACTTCTCAAAATCAGCAGCTGGATGGGACATTACTCCACTTGATAGCATGCAACTAACCATTTGTGGTGTCCTCACCCAGCAGGGAAGGGCCCAGCTTTAAAGCCCTTTCTAGAGCCCCTTGCCTCCCCAGAGAGACCCCTGCCTGCTTTGCTGGGTGCTGGTGAAGACACCGCTCCTCTTCCCCATGCCAACACAGGGCAAGAAATCCAGTGGGATTTTGGCCCTCTGCACATTTGCATGTGGGGCTTCGGGGGAGAGCAACAGCTGTGTCATTTCAAGGTATCTAGTCAGGGGTACATATTCTTCTAAGGGTGAGGCATGGGCAAAAGGAATGCCAAATTTGCTTGAGTTCAAGAGCTGCCTGACCTTGGCTCAACATAGTATGCATGTAAGGCTTTTAAAGCTGCATTTATACTGTGGTGGTATTTATTAGCTGGAGGAGAGAATAATACATCCATCCTAGCTGGATATTCTATTGACTATACATATGAAGGACCTCTGGATCAAATTTGTATTGACCAGCCCCAGCCTCCTAAGCAGCTCTCAGCTGCTAAGACTGCAGGCTGCCAGCACTACACACTTCAATGTTTATCCAAGCCATTGACTTAGGGGCTTAATTCTTCAGGCACACGTGGGAATATCTTCAGACTTTGTGTTTGCACTTTGGCAACTGTCTTTCTCTATTTTGGAGACTATTTCCTCCCACAAAACACAGGACGAAATGGACTGATCTAATAAACTTGCATGTTGTGGAAGGGAAGGGGTAGGACCTGAACCCTGTGAAATATTCATAACAAAAAACCTTACGGCGGCCCATAGTCGCAGACGAAGTGTGCTGCGTTGGGTATGGAGGTGTATTTCACCTTGGGACAGAAGTGGACTGCACAACCGACCTTGTAGCTTGTAGCCCAAACTACCTGCAAAGACAGATGGATACACTGGTTACAAAGGCTTTGATTCAACACCTGAAGAGTTAGAAGATCTGCTCTCCTCGGTTTTATCACATACAATGGGATGAGGAGGACTCCTTTGGCAGGCTTCACAAGGAAAAGTAGCAGTAATGGATCTCAAAATCATAGTTTGTTCTGAAAAAAGACCGATTATTTACCCAATTCACCATGTATTTGTTAAAACTATGCAGAAAGAAGACACAACTGGCTGTAACATGTTTTCCTTTCTTGCAAAGGAGAAAGGTGAAGTTCATCTCCATTGTTTCAATCTAATTGATTAGCTTGCTGTCTTTCCTGCTGCGGGAGCTGAGTTCACACCTGTGCAGAAAAGGCTGCATGATCTGCTACAGCTCTTATGAGGGCTGGCTGCCCCTTCACTAAATTCTGTGGGGACATAAAGCAAATTGCCAGAAGGCACTGCTGCTTTGGGAGGAGGATTGTGTCTGGGCTGCAGTCCTGCCTTTTAATATCATGGCCATGACTAAGATAATCTAGAGACAAGGCCATTACTTCATGTACTGATCCTCTCTCTACCAGAAGCTTTTCTGTGGGACCCAGCATCCTATCAGAGTGCAGACAAATGCTGCAGTCCTGAAAAAGTAAGTCCCATGACAGCAGCAGAGGGGAGACAAGGGCACAGCAATATTTGAGGGTGATAAAACAGCAGCGATGACTGACTACATGAGCAATATGGAAGGATCCTGGCAACTTAGAACATAAATACATTTGTGCTCCCACTGACTTAAAGGGAAGGTCTGGCCATTTCTGTTTATGCCTGTTTGGTACCAGCTCGGGGATGAGGGGACAATCCTCAGGCTCCTGAGGGTCTTCTCAGTGCAGTGGCAGAGCAGAGGTTGCTCCTGGCACTAGCCATAGGTAACTTAATTCCTGAGGACTGTGAAGGACTGAATAAAAGGACCTTCCCTATCCCAGGAGGCCACTGACTGAGCAGTGATTTGTGGTAACTGCAGTAATTGTGCCCAGGAAAATTTCTCTTCTCCACAGTTGGGAAGAAAAGGAATGAGGAGTTCCCCGATAGTAAAGACCCAAGGATACCTCCTGAGGCTGTCAGATACCTTCTAGCTACAGTCACTATCACTGCTAACTCCAAGTGAGAATAATCTTATCTTTTTATTCTACCCCCATGAAACTGCATGGGCTGCTCCTCCACAAACACCATGTTCAACAGCACTGTGCTTCAGTGCCAGGTAAGGTGTGCTTCTCTGCAGTTTCCAGGTGCTGACTCTTGCAATGTCCTTGAGAGCAAGCTCAAAGAGCATCAGAGTCACCTCTCACAGCTCCTGCATTCAAGTCTCTTCTCTGTACACAAGTTCAGAAAGCCCACCAGCTTTACCTCATCTACTCAAGTCCTAAATGCACATGTGTATCCCTGCAAAAAATATTAAATAGCCTCAGGTCACAGTTTAACCCTAGAGTTGCAAGCTGTCCTGCTTTCCTATAGCTGTGGGTAGTGATAGCAGGGTTTCATGGCAGTGGCAGTCTTTTTCCTCACTTTGCCCATTTCCTTTGGGAATAGCAGTTGGACAAAGTGCACACATGATGTTTGCAGAACTGCAGACATCTCTTTTCATGATGGTACTTCTCCAGCCCTTGGCATCTGAAGTCTGCCTGACAGAGCTGAGACCTCATTCCACTCATGCACTGCAGCTCACAGCCACTGCCATTACCTGGTTTTTGGCCACTGCTTGGCTAATCTGACTGCTTGATGGCTGCACCATTTTCTTCCAAAAAAACCCCCAAACTGTCACATTTAAAGTAATAATACAGTGACTCTTTTCCTCCCATAAATGGGAACATAAGAACACCTTGTGCACACAGACATGTAGTAAGACTACAGAACCTGGAAAAGTTCACTGAATCTTCAACAGAATTGTAGAGGTTTTGTATGGCAAATGGCAAAGCTGGTTCATGGTTTAGATAGAGAAATGCAATGCTTACCTGGGTATAGTGGCCACATACTGCACTGCACCCATTGGTGTCGTAAGTGTAGGATTGGACCTCGTGGTACCAAGAGGCTAAGGCTCCTTTCACGGTAAAGGCAGAAATTGAGCCAGTCCAGATGTTTTCTCCAACAGAATTAAATCTGGGGTGAGCCTTCCCTCGCTGTTTGAGGTATATATTATGTTTAAATACACATTTCTTTGCCCAAGCTTTTGCAGTCTTTGCCAAATCCGGATCCCAACTCTGCAAAATAAAGACAATTAAAAATCACTTTGTTATATTGGCAGTGCAGTAATTCAGAGCAGCTCTCAGGAAAAGCTGGGTCTCAATAGCTGCTTTTGGTTCATTCATTTTTTACTTCTGTTGAGACTTACAGAGCTACATGGTAAATCAGCTTGCAGGTTTGTTTCTGATTTGAACTTAAATTGCTGATTAAGCTTGAGGAAATTTTTGGGGTGGTATATGATCTTGGCTGACTGGCTTGTTGGACACCAACGGTATATCAGGCAAATACAGTGTTGTGGCACAATGAGCATTTCAAGGCTGTGCTGGCCATGATAGAACATTAATGTAAATTAAACTGAATTTACATGGAATCTGGAAAATGAGGGTTATGCTTACCATATAAATAATGCAAAAGTCTTATGTAGCCTCGTATTTGCTTAAGGCCATGGCTTGCAGGTCAGTTCACAAGCACACTGGGATTTTAGGGACAGTTTAAACTCAACCCTTTGGTGAGCATCATTGTGTTTGGTGGCTTGAAACATTAGTGCTGAATTCATATTTGTGGAATGACTCATTCACTTGCTATTCCATTTTAGAGGAAGTGGTTATTTAAGCAATTGAGTTATGTAAATGTCTTTTGTTTGCACTGGAGGTAGTGTCTGCTCCTGCTGGGTTTTCTTGTGCACACACTTTGATTGAGTGATTACAGCATTGTACCTCCTGCAAGATACAGTACCACAAGTGTATGCTTGTAGTCCTAGTTATACTTTGTGTTATGTAAATTAAGTTGTCCAGCACTGAACTATTTTGTACTGAAGGTTTTTTAAGAAATAAATTTCTTATTTGACCTCTTCTGATTTAATTAAAATAGCTCACTTGCTTCTGCAATTGATGGAAACTCTAAGGAAATTGTTTTGAATGCATCAGAAATGATGAAGGAAAAGGTGTGTTTTACAATCTACCTTTTTGTAGATTTTTGTTGGTAGGTTGTTAGATTTTATATATGTCTTACCTAAGTAAGATTTTTTGGTACCATAGCTAAGTCTGGAACAATGCACCACAGGCTGCAGGGGAACCTCTTTGTTTATGGTACCAATTAGTAACAATCACAAGATCATGCCAAAATGCATCTACAGAGATTTGAAAATATTTTTTAACCTATGTCTTCCATTTCTTCCTTTGCCTAATGTTTGTGGAGGTGTATTTTCCCACTGTGGTCGGTGGACACTGGCCAGGTGCCCACCAAAGCCACTCTATCACTGCCCTCCTCAGCTGGGCAGGGGAGAGAAAGTGCCGCCAAAGGCTCCTGGATTGCAAAAGACAGGGAGAGATCATTCATCAGTAACTGTCATGGGCGAAACAGATTCAGCTTGGGGAAATTAACTGTATTTGTTACAATTTGAAACACTTTCCTCCCACCTCTCCCTTCTTCCAGGACTTAACTTCAGTCCTGATTTCCCACTCCCTCCTTCCCCCCAGCAGCACACGGGGATGCGAATTGCGGGTTATGCTCTGTTCATCACTGTCTCTCCTGCTCCCGCCTCCTCAGGGGGAGGACTCCTCACACTCTTCTCCTTCTCATGGGGTGTAGCTCTTCACGCACTGCCCCAGCATGGTCCCTCCCTCAGGGTGCAGTCCTTCAGGAACACACTGCTCCAGAGTGGGTGCTCCATGGGGTCACCTGTTCTGTCAGCAAACCTGCTCAGTTCGGGCTCCTCCCTCCATGGGGCCACAGGGCCTGCCAGGGCCCTACTCCAGCACAAGCTTCCCACAGGGTCACAGCCCCCTTCAGGCCTCCTCCTGCTCCAGTGTGGGGTCCTCCAGAGGCTGCAGTTGGATCTCTGTTCCTCCATGGACCTCCACGGACTGGAGGGTCCCATCCTGCCTCGCCATGGGCTGCCCCACAGGCTGCAGGGGAACCTCTGCTCCAGGGCCTGGAGCGCTTCCTGCCCCTCCTCCTGCCCTGCCCTTGCTGTCTGCAGGGCTGTTCCTTTCACATGTTCTTAGTCTTCTCTGGCTGCAATTGCTTGTGCACAACCTTTCCTCTTCTTGAATGTATTATCCTAGAGGCAGTACCACTGTGGCTGATGGACTTGGCCTTGGCCAGCAGCAGGGAAATGGCCCTGTGGGACATGCAGGGAATTTCTGGCAGCTTCTCACAGAAACCAGCCCTGCATGCCCCCTCCACTTCCAAAACTTGTCTGTGCAAACCAAATACACCCACAAAACTAGGACATAAATAATTTAGATAGGAACTCAGCATATCAAGTATTAAATTTAGGGCAGGGAGTCTTATTTCAAGTGAGCAGTTGGTATTTCCTTAGATACTTTTAAGGACAATGGATACAATCTGGCATTGTACAGAACTTATCTTCCAGTCCTGGAAGATAACTCTGCTAGTTAAGAGAGAAGCTTCATTTTACGTCTTGTCAAGGCCCTGTGATGATGATGATGAAAGATATATGACAGTGGGGGATGCACCTTAGTTCTTCATGATCTCTTTTTTTCCACATTCTGCTTTTTAAGAGTCCATGCATCTCCTCTCCTTCATCCTATAGTAGTAATAGGTTTAAGGTTCGATAAAGGTATGCATAATACTAAGTTTAAAGTTGCATAGTAAATTTAAATGCGCTTTCCATTTTGTGTGAAAGCTTAAACTGGCTGACTGGTGAAAAGCGGTGCACAGAAATGTTCACAATGACCTTTAGCTGAACTGCAGTTACACTCCTTATTTGCTTACAATACTGCACTTAAATATCAAGATTGGACTAAATGGCATGGGAAGAAAATACACAGGAGAGGAAGATTTGCTTATAGATATCACTGCTGTTTAAGGAAATAATACTTACATTTTTTTCCCCCTCATGAACTGCTTCTCAGTTTCTATTTTATAACAAGTTGTTTGCTGACTTAAGGAGGAAAAATTTAATGTATAATATTTGAAAAGTGATGGACGGCAGCACTAATTCAAAGGAGACTGTTGTGAAGCCCTGATGAAACTGGTGAGACTGCTGTTTTTGAGAAGCCTTAGGACAGAACTAAGCAGTGCTTTGGGTGGCTGAGAAAGGGCTCACAGTTGTCAGGTAAAAAAAAAAAATTAGAGCAACGTTCTCATTTTATAATACAAGTTTTACAAATATCAATGGTTGAGCTTTGTTTCTTGCAATTCAAGGAGTTTCAGTTTTGCATTTTCTTTTAAAAACTCCTTTTCCAAAATATGGGAATGCCCTGAATTCAATCTTAATTTTTTACATATCTAGGTGGACAGTTACCTCCAGCAAAAAAGAACTTCCCTGTGAAATAAAAGCACCATCTTCTTTTCTGCCTTTTTGAAGTGCCAAAGACCACTCAAAATACTGTTTTCAATTCCAATGTTTTTACTTTTGTAACAGATTTTATCATGTATTGCACTGCTCTCTTCACATTAAATAGTTCCTGGGAGAAGTCATATTAAGACTAGGGGTTTTGCAGTGTTTTGAAAGAAACTTACCATGATTCAGTTTCATTTTAGATGCAATTTATTTGTCTCTTTCTTATGCTTCCTTTTTTTTTTTCAGATTTCAGTTTTTTCAAAAGAAGAAATTAAGCACAATTTAAAAATATGAATATTGCACTTTTAACACATCCTAACAATATTTTGTTTATTTTCTACATTGCCAGTAAAGCAATGTAGAAAATAAAGAGTCCAAAGCTACATGTTCTGAAGGTCAGGATGCACAGCTGAGGAGAGCTGATGTAAAAGATTCATCTAGAAGAGAAACTAAATAAGTTTCCTGTCATGTTTACAATTCAAGTTTGATTACTGTGCAGTTACCCCTCCAAAATGGGGAACTTATCTTTTAGTGTCTGACAACTGGAAATGGCAAATGAACTTTTTTTCCCCCCTAACTTCTGTTGGGGTGTTGCTAATTACAGCTGTGGCTATGTCCTCTTCTGGTGGTGACCATGTGAGATAGTAAGAAAGTGGGGCAAAAAGAAAGAGCCCAGAATTAGGACAATGGTTGTGGTCCACTGAAAGACAGGCTGTGTTTTGCATGGTAGCTGCAGATGTTGCTCCTGAGGTGCCCGGGGAGCAGGTGGGGGCAGAGCAGTGGGGGACACGATTGTCTCCAGCATTCGATCCTGTTGCACTTGGTGCTTTTCGGCTTTCCCTGCAGGCCCAGCCCCTCAGAACAGCCGCTCTGCTGGCTCAGTCCGTGAGAGCCTTGCAGACAATGCTCAGAGAAAGCTCTCCGGCGCTGTTTGGCAACAGGATCTGCTCTCGCCGACTAGAGCATAAAGGTTGTACTTAGATGTGCACAAACCCCCACACCTCTGGCTGCCGAGCTGCCTGTGGTGCCTCGCAACAAGGAGGCTTCTCACACAACACGACAGCGCTCGGCTGAGGGCTGGGCTCCTGGGCTTCGAATGAGGAATTTCAGGGCAAAACTGTGCACATATCCAATTGCATAAAGCCACCTGATAACCAGAACGTTTTTCTCTGCTTTAAAAAGCGGTCAGTCTTATGACCCCAGGTTTTTGTGGGGTTGTTTTCTGGTTTTTTGGATTTGACCACAAAAGCAATCTTTGAAAATCATAAACAGCATCACAATGCTACAAATTTGTACATAAGCCATGAAGAATCCCTTACCATGTAGAGCATGTTGCTGGCTGGTGGATCCACTCTCGACCGCAATGTGTTATGGGTTTGCACACATTCCTCAATAAACTTTGGATCCCGATGATCAGGCAATGTTGATGGTTCATAAGAATCAGAGGAGTAACAAAAGAGTAGTAAAGCCAGCACACAAGTAGAAAATCTGCTTGTCATCGGGAAAGGGAGAAGAGAGACGGTGCAAGCAGAAAGTCACCACAGTGGCTCTAGGGGCATGCGGGGGACACCCCCGGTCCGGAGCTGTGGTGCTGAAATCCCCCAGTCTCCCTCCCTGCCCGGGTTACCTTTGTAGCGCCCCTCAACAGCCTGAGGGCAGCTGGGCGTGGCCTGCCCCGCCCCAGCGGGCGGCGCGCGGGCGGGCGCAGGGCAGGCGCTGAGCACGCCCAGGGGCAGCGGGGAGCGGAGACTCGGGGGCGACAGGGAGGGGGGGGCCCTCGCAAAGTCCAGTGTCCTGTAAAGACCCGCTGCCCGTGCTTGTGAGACTTGAGACTCACTCGCTGTGCAACACACCGCAATGGAACGCCGACGGGAAAAGTATCAGCGTCGGTCCTGCCCCCGCAGGGCCAGCGCTGAGAGTCAGTTAATTTCTGCAGTTTGTGCACAGGCACCAGGGAAGTTTTCTTCAACCAGTTCCATCGCCGAGCACTTGCTTAAGGCATGCACTGCAAATGTCATTAGCCCTTTCCTTACAGTCATGCTTCTCAACAACTGGTCTTCCAGGTTTAGCAGAGTGTTTCAGCTGTACAAAGCGGTTTTAGCTCTACCAGCAGCATTTTGCTTGTAAGATTTGTGGGCTGGACTTCTTTAGCCATGGTAATTGAATACAAAGTTAGTCACAGGAAACGAGTCATATTTCAAGAACACTGTGATGAGAATAAGGAAATTAAGCTACAAGTTCACATTAGAGCTGAGGCAGTCTTGTCTCTTTCCTTTTTTCTTCTTTCTTTAACTGTGGTGGGCAGGCGTCTCTCCTGTCCTTTAGGCTTCTTTGTTACTATTTGTTTGGCCCCTGTAATCCTATTCATAGTAATCATAATGTATTGCAGAAAAGTTTGGGATAAATTTTCTTCTCTTGATGAAACTAGATTCTGTTCAGGCTGTTGCTTTTTCTCTTTCTTTTCCTTATAGCTTTTCTTCCTTTCAACTACAACCAAATTGTTATAAAATAAAGCTGCCTTATTTATTTATTTATTTATTTATTTATTTTCTGGTCATTCATTGTCTTTTCACTCTAATCCACCCCAATGGATCTATTAACAAGAACCTTGGCTAGGGCCCATCTTTATTCTGTGGGATGATATGCTGCAATGTGGCTCAGAGTTTGAGTCACTGTGTTCTTAAAACATTAGAACAAAGACAAAAGAGGAAAAAACAGCTTTAAATATTGATCACACAGTTATGCATTGCTAATATCAGTCGGTATCTCCTGGCTTGGAAATTCCCCTCACTAAAAACATATATTGGAACAATGGGGGTCAGGTTGAGGACTAAATGTCTCTTAAAACAATCTGAATCCACCAGAGGTTTGGACTTTTTAAATGAAATGGAGATATTCCATTTCTAAACCAGAATCTGTCCTGAGCCCATTTCATCTTCTGTCTCTCTTTCCTGCTATCTGAAAGCTCATGATGGCTGCCACCTACTCTGCATCTTAGATATTTTCACCATCTCAAATCCTAAAATTAACCTTTCCCCATTGACACTTCACCTTAATCTATACTGTGTCAACTTTCCCTGGTATTCTTCTACTTAGGGAGAAAAAGGATTACCGAGAGGAGAAGAACTGAATAGTACAACCGACAATAGAGTAATGGACACCGACACATATAGGCTAAATACAGCAAAGGGTAAGCTTTATTCCTGTTCATAAAAAGTAATATATACAGTTAAATCTCCATTATCTGGGGAAAATTGTGTCTAGGATAACTGAAGGTTAATGAAGATAAATTATTGCTTCTTTTGGATACAGTGTACCACTTCAGACATGTCTTTGTGATGCCCCAGGCTTCCAGGAGGACTGTTAGTTAGCACATGGAGTAATATCCAGTCTCTGTGGTCCCTCCAGCAACCTACCCCTAGAGCTAAGGGGCTCATACAGACATAGGAGCATGTTGCAGCTACTGCCAATAAAATATACTACCTCTATGCAAAGCCACTTACATCTTGCCTTGAGTGAAGAAGCAGCCTTTTCTAAACACTGGCTGGTTAAACATTGCAGGGATAATGAGAGATGACCAAATGTTTTTTTTAAATGTGTGCCAATTGTGTGAGAGTAATATAGAAGCAGGATCACAATCAGTATCTTAATTGACCATTACTCATAAAAAAAAATGTGTGGAAAGCGTTGTTGTACTAGAAGTACAGCACCAGCACTCAATACGAGAAAGAGTGGCCTTAAAATTAAAACACTAAGACAGTATTGGTCACAAGAGGGGCGTGGATGCTCAGCAGGTGGGACGTGTGGTGGCATGGGAGGCCTGGGGGGATGGGGCCGTGGTGGCTGGGGCTGTATATCCCAGTCTGGATACCAGTCGGCATAACCTATAAGTCAGTGAAGAAACAGGTGTTAAGACCTAGTCTTAGCCTTACAGGAAATACTTACAGGGAAGCCATTAAGGAGAATTAGATACGTACTTATCAGCTTCTCACGTTCTGCATTTTCTGCAAAGAGATCAGAAGAGGAAAGTCATGTGAGTACCATTTAATGGTGGTTCTTAATGTAAAGAGGTGAGCTTTTGCTGGTGCCTGGCTGATTGCACTGATAATGCCTAAAACATCCTGCAAGGGGGAAACAGGCCAGCAAGAGCAGGCTCCCTGCTGGTGTGGAGTTTGTATTTTTTATTGAATTGAAAGAGAAGCAGAAAAAACCAGCTGTATCAGGAAGAATTTGTGTAATGGAGATGAGGGAATGAAAAATAACACCAAAACATGGAATTTGTTTAAAATCGTTACAGATACCAAATTTAATTAGTTACAGACAGACAAATATAACTACTAATTTATCACAGAAGTACACCTTTACTAAAAGTTTTGATGCATTTGCAGGATTGCCTGTGTGCATCCAATTGAAATTCCTCATTTGGCCTATAGGAGAAAATGGTAAAAGCGGGTGGTAAGATCTAGCACTTTTAAATACTCTGTTCCTCCTGTCCCTCCCCCTAGTCTTTGAGATAGTTCTAGTTTTCCTGTGATGCATCAGTCTGAGACTTTCAGATGAGTCAGCCAGGATATTACAGAAGGAAATAAGAGTACCAAATGCTCAATAATTTCTACAGCTGAAGCTGTCTAGAGCCTGGCTGGTAAAGACCATCCCCATTAAACCTCTGTATAAAATTCATATTTGATTTAAGTCATTGCTGCACCTCCTTTAATCTCTGTTTATCTAAAGTATTGCCCAGTTTGGGACTAGGTGAATTGACATAAAGGTCCACTGCTGTTTGGAGCAGACTCAGAGTGATGGGGTACAAGCTGTGTATTTCCCTGCTATGCCCACCCTGACACTGAAGAGACAGACCCAGCACAGGGTCACTCTGGCTCATGAGAGGGGAGGCAAGTAGGACGGTGCAGGCTGAGCCCCTCGCCATCGCCCACTTCTCTCCCAGGCCCAGGCAGCACATTTGCAGGGAACACCTCCACCCCAGAGAGGTTTTTACTCCATTCCTTTCATTGTTGCATCTTTGCAGGGTTTGGTAGTGGACTGTGCCACCTCAGCCCCACACCGGGTCCCAGCACCAGCCAGACATCCCACAGCTGCCACAGACCTGCTCCAAAGGGTATTTTTTTTATTAATTGCTCCTCAAGATTTGATTAAAATCCCCTCATCGCCTGAGCATTCCGAGCTCTGTTACAACTGTTAGTTTAATTATTTTTCACCAGCACTCTAATAACACTGAGCATAGTAGGGAAAAGATTTACAAACAAGCTCTCACTGTTGTTTTTCATAAAATTATAGGCGTTAGAAATAAATGTGCATTTTGGTACAGTCTTATTATTAGTTCAGAAACACAGTTGTCTGGAAAAGCAGAAGATAAATTTCCTATTTCTGCTGGGAGAGAAGAACTAGACAGTGAATATTTGTTGGGGCTAAAATTTGGGATTTGACTTCCTGACCAGATAAAAGGGAGAAGATAGACTAACTGATACTTTCTTGCATCAGAAACTCTGGTTGCTTCTTCTGAGAGCCTTCAACAGCAAAGCATTTCAATTGTTTCCTTCTTACTCTATCCTCCCACAGTTTGGTACAGTTGCTGTGTGGTTTGCTACAGACCCACTATGCATAGTGTAGTGCAACTTGTGCAAATTGACTTGTTGTTGTCTTTCCACTGTAATTATGCCACTTTTATTGCTATGCAATTTTCCTACTAATCACTTTGGTCTTACCACAGAGCTTGTCTACACACTTCTCATTACTGCATCTTCTGCATGGCTGTCCTTCTTTATATGGTTTTCTTGGGTAATTCCCCCTGCAAAACAGGAACAGTATTTTGGTATCTGTCATTGAAAAGCTATGAAGGGGAGGGAATACCCTAATCAAAAAACTTGTCATTGCAATTGTTTGAAATTCCTTTTAGATCAGATTAAAGCTCTCACTGGCATGGGGAGCAGTTGACTCCTGCCACTGGAAATTAATATGACTTCTCAGGCAATACTGTATTATTGTAAGCATACAATAATTTGCCTCCAGTCCCTCATGACCCACCCAGATTATAAAAAACAAACCTGTAAAAAGTAGGTAGCAATACTGCAAGGTACCAGATAAACTAGAGGATTGCCTTTTATTTCTTAAACTACAATGTCTTGTTTGAAATTTGTGTAGGGCCAGAGAAAGATGGAATCTTTCTGAAGCGGGAAGATTACACCTTTCCCACTTTTCCTGCAGAGACTGAAGTCAAAACAGATTTTCTTCTACCATCTGCATTACAGTGAGTGGTCTCAGCTATGATCTGCTCTCATGCTTTTTTTAGAATGGGATTTTCTGCAGTCCCAGCTATGTCCAGTAGGTTCTGTTCCCAATGGCCAGGGGAAGTTTCCCTTGGACAAGTGACATGAGGATGTGGCTTATTCTGAAATCTGTTACAACTGCACTCATCCTTGTTGGCATCTGATACCAGATCAGCTGGGGTATTTAAAAAACAACAAAAAAACCCACCCAAATGCTACAATTAACTTACGCTGGTCCGTAGTTACAAACAAAATGTGCAGCTTTGGACAGTCCTGGAAAATTTTCAACTGTATTGCAGAAGTGAACTGCGCAGCCAACTTTGTAACTCTCTGCCCAGACAACCTGCAGGACAAAGGGAAGTACGAAATGCACTGTTCAAATACTGCCAAAGCAACAACATTAAATGAAGAAGGAGAAGGGAAGTATCGCAGGGAAATTTAAATCAGCTGACAGAGGAGCAACTTAACCCAAAGGGCAGCTGGGACAAATGACGGATTGACAGCCATTTTTGCACTTATTATCTGGGTCCTCTGTAAATGTGAAATTGCCAGGGGATAATTCCTTTCCACCATTACTGGAAGTAGAACTTGACATCCCTAGGGCTCATAATATTTATTTCCAATCTCATGCAACAATAAACTAGGGGGTGCAAAGCCCTGATGTTATTCCTGTTCCAAAGCAATCTGTTCCAAGCCTGTACTCAGATTTTTGTTGAAATTAAGACTATATACATATTAGACTATCCATATGTTAGACTATAAAGCACTAGACATGTAACACTCACCTGAGTGTAGTGACCACACATGCCACTACATGTATTGGTGCTGAAATCATAGTGTCTGACTTCATTAAACCAGGACGTGAGAGCTGCATCCACAGAGAAGATGTGGGCTGTGCCAGTCCAGATGTTTTCTCCAACACGTGGGAAGGTGGGGTGCATTTTTCCTGGCATTTCAAGGTAGATATTGTGGTCAAATATGCACCTCTTTGCCCATGCTTTGGCAGTCTTAGCTAAAGCAGCATCCCAGGACTGTAGAAAAGGAAGAAAATGTACTATAACCTGCCCTGCAGTGGCTTAGCTGGATTCAGACATTTTTAAACAGAAACTTGTTAAAAGTTCCCCTTTTCTGCTTCCCATCCCTGCCTTCAGTTTCTTTCTCTCACTGGACATCTCTACTCCCATAACAAATTTTTGTCTTCTTTCTCCCTTAGCTATTGCAGGACATGCAGGATCTATCCACTGTCCTCTTGTATCTGACTTGTTAATAATATATTTAGAGCTGCAGTGCAGTCTTTAAGCTGCTTCACCTGAAGGGGGTAACTGTGTTAAACTTCCAGCTGTAGAGGGGCTCAGGGGACTTTGTGCCTAGGAGATACTGGCTGTCCAGGGATTTGCACTTGGCAGTTATTACCAGGCCAGATAGGAATTCTGTTCTGCTGGCCACAACAGAAGGGAGAGTCACAGCTGCTCCCTTCCACAGCTCCTTCTGCCTCTTTTCTCTTCTCTCTCCACTGCAGATGGACAAAGCAAATAAAAGACTCACTCATCTCTGCTGTACTGAGAAGGAAACATTCCCATTCAAAGAGGCACATGTGAAATTTAACAAACCAGTCTGGCAGACTTACAGATTTTACGCTGACACGTAAAGTTCAGTACAGGGAAATTCAAAGTAAGGGATGTGAGAAAAAATTGAGTTCCTGTTCCTAATAATAGGTTTGGAGGCGGCTATTACCACTTGAAAGTAGCAGATTATAAAGCAAACAAAGTATACAAAACTCTTTGCAGAGGAATGGAGAATAAAACCACATGTATAATCACACTTCTGCAGAAGTCCTGTTAAATGCTGTGTGCAGCACAGCACCCTGCCTCAAGAAAGGTACACCAGAGAGAGGCCAGAGAGAACCTGGAGTAGGATGATCATCTTCAAGATGGGAGGGCTTTCATATAGCAACAGAGAGTGCTTTGCAGCTTCAATAAGAGACATCTGAACATCTTGTGTGAAATCGGTAAATAAGAAGCATTAACTTGCGTCTTCCAAAACAAAGATCAGACACTATTAAATGAAGCTAGGCATTAGCAGGCCCAAATCAAACACAAGGAAATATTCACACAACCTGGGGTTAGGCTGTGCAGCCCTTTGCCATGCAATACTAGAAATGATAAAAAAACTTTCATGACCTCAAGGCTGAAAAAAAAGATCCAAAAAAATCCATTACAAGTTTGTAAATACCATGATTGGACACCTTGTAAGTACACCTTTGATTCAAGAGGTTTAAATATATCCCTCCTGCTGTTATTCCAGAATTGCTGGGTCTTTGGTCTGAGCAGGTAAGTTTGCTTTTTTAATTAAACATAATTTTTAACATAGCAAGAAATTAAGGTCACTGGTACTCTCATCCCTTTACTGTGAGCTTCCATTTGTAGAAATGATTCATACTCTGCATGTGGTTATGCATTTAACTTCCTTTCCAGCTATGCAGCACTGCTGGAGGGCTCAGAGAAGTGACATGCAGTGACTGGGGTTACCTCCCTCACCTAGCTGTGCACATTTTTCCTTATGTATTCCACTGAACAACGTGCGACCTACCCATAACCTGTTCTGATATCCACTGTATTTGTAGAAAGCTCTGCTTTTCAGCCTAGATATTACTATCCCTACTCTTCAGACTCTGCTACAGCAAATAAAGATCACGTATCTAAATGGATGTCCTGGAAAACCCCTTTATTCAACATATATTCTAGATTAGAAGAAACAACAGGAGATGATAGATTTTCAACAACTCCTGTTGCAGACTGCCTACTCAGAAACTTTTTAAAAGCCAAACAGCTTCCATATATGAAACCTGACCTGATATAAAACCGATTACTATCCCTGTTAGAAAGCGGTAGATGACATACTGAGAACTGAACACTATTTTTTACAATACAGCCCTTTGCTCTGGCTGAAGTTGAGAGTAGCTAAGTCTTGTGCCAAAAAAGAAATTCCCTTCAAATTATTAAAATTGAACAATACTGTGAAAATGCATGTATTTTCTATTTCATACAAAGAACCAACATGTATGTTACAGAAATCATTAACTGAAATGGAAAGAATAGCACGGCACAAACGAAGAATAAGATGGGCTAAATCAGCAGCCCAATCTATAATAATTTCAAAAAGATCACAAACAGCACCTTACCATGTGAAACATATTGCTGGCTGGTGGATTCACTTTGGATCGAAATGTGTTGTGAGCTCTCACACAATCTTCCATGAACTTTGCATCTTCTATGTCAGGCAAGGGATATTGCAGATAAGCATGAAAGAAAGAGAAGAAATCCAGTGAGGACAATGCAGCAAAGAAAAATGTGATTTTCATAATTCTCCAGTGTTTTTTCTTAAGTTTTAAAATGAAGAATCTCTTAGGTGGAGATGATACCGGCAAGCAGCTTTTCAGAGGTTGTTCCCCGGGTGCGGCAGCACTTGAAAGTGTCAAACAGGAAGTGAAGAGCAATTGCTTAATCAGGTACAACTCTATCTGACATCACAGCTGGCAGTCAAAGGGTAAGGCATGAAACAGGCAGCTGCCATGCCTATCAGCAAGGAGCAAGACTCCAATATACTTCTGTCTTTTCTTTGAGTGTGCTCCATCTTGGGTGACTGCCAGTCCACTCTGTGATTGTTGGTCTTATCTGAAGACATGCTGCCGAACAGCTTTCTTAAAACCTGCATCAATCATAAAAAATGCAGCTTTGACAAAACAGAAATCTGCTATTCAGCTGATTTGCCAATAGTACTGTTTAGTCATACCAGTTACAATTATGTTGCAGGACATTGCTTCCATATCAAAAGTACTCAAGAAATAAACAGAATGAGTAAATCTGTGCTTCAGCAGGAGGAAAAAAAAACATTCCTGAACAGCACCTGCTGCAGAACAGACATTCTAGCCTGGTTTGATGTGTAACAAAAATAATTTGGAAATCCCAAACTTGAGTATGTGGTGATTCTCTCCTCCTTAGTTATTTGCTGTTACCTGCTAGCCTGAAATCACTGGAGCAGCTTCCTGTGCTCCTGGAGAGCAGCTACAGGGTTAGCACTCCTGGTATAACCTTCCAAATCTGATCACTTCTCAGGGCAGCAGGATGGTATGTGTTGGCATTTGTATTGTCTTTCCAACTGTTCTAAAAGCTGGTTGATTTTTTTTTTTCCCCCCAAACCTAAACCAAATTGTACAAATATGCGAGAGCATAAGAAGAACCATATGTTTTAAAGAGCTAAGGTCCTGTAACCCAGTTTTAGGTAGGTTTACAGGGAGAATCTGTGGCAAATAGATTGTAAAATATGTTAATGGGTCTCATTCCCTGCTCAGTTTTCCTGGACAGACAATGTAAAACCATGATTAAATTACAACTACATGCAGTTTGCACAAAAAAAATCATCACACTAAAATTGCACCATTAATTTAACAATACAGTGATCTCGCACTTATATATGTGTGCTGTTGAAATTCAGTGTTTGGAAAATGAACTGTGATTTTATGCAGTAGGAAAGTTTGATGGGTCCAGGATAGTCCAGGTTATAAAATGTTTTCTTGCATTCCTGGCTCCATCTAGTGACTCTATCTATAATTAAAGCAGAAGTTCAGCCTGCCCTTGAGCATCTATGATATTTTCCCAAGAAGAGAGTTTTAGACTTTTGCCAGCATTAAGAAGTAGATCTTGACAATTAAGTTTTGGGATTTGGGTATCACATTATATAGTCTGGACAATACAAGCCATTGCCTAGCCTTCCACAGATCTCAAGTGAAATTTAGCACCATGAGCTGGGTACATGCAAGAAGCTTTACAGCCTCATGATTTTGAAAAATTCCCTATATTTACATCCCACTTTCACACTTCTGACCTGCTTTTAGTTCAAAATAAAACCTCACGTTTTTAATTTTTCCCTAATGTTCTATTTAGTCAGAGGACTACAAACTGGTGAATTACAGCCTATTACAGATATCCACGATGCCTGGGAATCGGTGAAATTACATTTACTTTTCTTCTCAAATCATCAACTTCCCCACAGAGTATTGTTCCTTGTGTTGGGGAGAGAAGGTCTGACCTCGACTTAACCAGGTTCAGTTGAACAAATGGGCTGGATCTGCTGGGTTTTCTTATTCTGTCCACAGAATTCGGCAGCTGCAAGATCACTTGGCCTTCCAGACCTGTGAATAAACCGATATTCTGAAATGCATTGCTGCTGCTATTACACAATGGCACCTCAGGGTGGAAAACAGATTATGGGACAGGACGGTGGTGGTAATGAATTTCCACAAGAATTATTCTGTAAGAAAACATTTTGTTTTCATTAAAAGCTAAAGAATCCTAAAATTATTTTGTAATAATGAGGCTGTAAACAGTTTCACAATTAACAGAGAAGGCCATTAGTATGGGACTGGACTGCAGATAGTTTTACTGTAATTTTGAAGTGATCTGGATGATTACTCCTGCAAACTTAAGTGTGAAAGCTTTGGCACTACATATTTTTAGACCAAAGAGGGTTACCTGCCAAACTTAAGAGAAGATGGGCATTACAGTTTAGGCATCTGCTTTTTCTGAGGAAATTCTTCCAATACCTTCTGCACATGGCTTACCAAACTGTAATGAATTCAGGTAAAAATGTTTAATTCTGTACCTAGAACATCTGCATGACCATACATTCCATTTCTGGAAGACATGCAGACATAGTCGCTTTACTCAGTAATGGAGTAGCTCCCCAGTAGGAAGAGTACAGGCCTCAGACTGACAAACTGACTCCAACATTCCCAAAAGTTTCAACTCTTTGGCTATTAATGAAAGAAGCAGTTGTGTTCATCAAACATTACCATTTTTTTGAAAAGGATCTTAATGTTTAAATGGTGTTACTTCAATACTGGGTTAAGGACTAAGCATTTCAGGGGCCTTTATGTTATAGCCTCATATACGTTTTTGAGATTTCCACTGTTTTGAGATTCCAGTGTTGTGGCTCTCTTAACAGGTCTACACAGCCCATCAATTTATGATTCATAAATTTTACCCATTTTCAATTTTGTGTTGGAGCCTTCAAGAACACGGTTGTTCCTGGATCGTGCATGGTCTTTGATTATCAATTCTGATGACACTTTTACATGTTCACAGTGTTTAACCCATGTACCCCACTTTTTTTTTCTGGTGATTAGTTTCCGTTGTGATTTTCCCTGAAATGCATGAACATTTTGATATGACTTAACTGTGTATAACACGAAAGGAGCAAAAAATCAAGGGATTGATTGACATGAACATCACTCTAAGAGAAATGTGCCAAACCCTCCAGAATTCTATGCAGACAAGGTTGAATTGCAATTATTAAAATGCAAAAATTATCTTGCTAGGTAACTTTTCATAATTTATTGTGCCACAGAAAAAAATGAAAAATACTTTCCTATGATTCTGTCTTGTTCTAGCTTTCTAAAAAATCTACTGTCAAATAAACAGCAAAACTTAAATCCTACAGCCTTGCTTTTGGTTTTGTTACAGGCAGAACCAGGGGCAGAAAACAAGAATTAACACTTGAAGAGAAATAAATCAGAAAAAACCAAAAAGAGTTGAAAGGAAAATCCTCCATAAATGATTCTGGTAATTTTTGGTATGTTTATTTCACAGTCCAAAGCTTACTAAAAAAGAATCTCACAGATACCATTGTGTCTGGTAACAGTTTCTCTGTAAGTAAACTGCACAGTATTTTCATCTGTAATTTACACGGAGCGCAGTCTAAGCACCTTTGAACACTGAGATAAGAAATTTAGCAGCTGCTTTTACTAGATATGATCTACTTGACATTAAAATTATCATCTGTTTTAGATCAGTAAAATATTGTGTATTTGCTCATAGATGAAACTGATTCTACTGCAAAGCTTATTCTTTCAACATGAGAATGAATAACTAAACTTAAAATATTAAGTATTCAAAAGAAAACTTTACTTTCTCAGCAGCATTAAGTTTCTAAGAATTACCACTGAGAAATCAGAAATATATCATACATTTTGTTGTTGATTTTTTTTCTATTCTTTTTTATGAGATTTATAAGGAATAAAATTTACTTTGGCTGGGTTCTATCCTTCTATCAACATTTTTTACTAAGGAATACCCACAGACATTCCGCAATTACTGTGATTACTTTGAACAGCATCTCCAGACCTAAAGAATTCCAAAATGTGTGGCTTGGTAACTAGAGAACTGGAAATTATTATTTCATGAATTATGCAGTGAAATGAGAAAGTGAGGCTTTCAGTGAGGTTGATATTGTGGACAAGAAGAGCGAATTATAGTACAAGGTACTGAGGTGAGCCAGTGCAGGGGTAATGCAGTACTGTCATTGCTTGATATTAAAAAAGACAGTGAGCTGCCAGTTGCTACCATATGTACACCTCTTATTTACAATGGTACTGATTTATATGGTAGGCACTAACCAGGACATTTTATCAAAGACAACTCTTACTTGAATGTAACAACCACAAACTTTAATACAGTTCTGCACTACGAAAATTAAAAATATGACATCACCATAGCCTTTAATGGCATCAGCAACATCAAAAACTTCATGACCTCCAATCCAAATATTCTCTCCAACAGATGTGAAATTAGGATGGTACAGATGTTTCTTACTTAAGTATATGTTATGTTCAAAAGTGCATTCATTTGTCTATGCCCTTGCAGTCTGTTCCAAAGCTGCATCCCAAGTCTACAAAGCATGAAAGGTGAAATAGTTGTGCAATGTTGAGTTACAAAAAAATCTTAAACCATCAGATAAAACCAGTCGGCAATAAGCAGATAAATATCAGAGTTTCTGAAGTTTCATAAAGAGATACTTTTTCTTATTTAGGCGAGTACCTGTGTTTTATTTTAATTGACTTTTTCTATTGCAGCACAGAAATACAAACTAATTTCATTAGACAAGGTTTTCCTCCCTTCAGTGTTGAAAATTAACTTTGTAAGAGCACTTGCTAACAACTGAAAAGATATTTGAAATGCAGTTTTGTCTTCAGGCAAGGAATTACTGGCATGTTAATTAAACATGAAACTCTTTGGGTTTTATTGTTGAACAGGCCTTAAAGGATTTTGATTTGATACATAAAAATTAATTCAAACTAAAAATGCACAGATGCTGTAGATTCAATAGTACAAATATTCTAAATATTTTTAAAGGAGCCTCTGGAAACAAATATTTACTCTTCCTATGGTATGGCCTTAAATACACATCAGGGCATTTTACGAAGACAGCTTCATGAGGTAAACGTGCCAATTCTTGGCCAGTAACTCATTCTAGTACCTCTTACTTTTCTGCAGCTGATTCCTGAACATGAATGACCTTCTGTATTTGTCCTCCAGTCATGACTATTTTTCAGAAAGTTTACCATTAAAGTACCCAATTTTATATCTTAATAGAAGATGCTGTGATTTATTTCTTAGTTTTACTGGTGCCATACGTTTCAGTTCACTCTTAGTTTCTTTTTGGACTTTACAATTACCTCCACTGGCTGCTGATACTTTTTCCTCCCTAAAGCCCTTTTCTTTTTTCTTTTCTTTTTTTTTTTTTTTAAAAAAAAAAAAAAAAAAAAAC
>VXBB01003031.1:130121-178713 GCA_013399915.1 Illadopsis cleaveri | reverse complement strand
CGATCTCCAGTTTAAAACCCACCCAAGCAAAGGACGTTCAACGCAGAATAAATGCGTGCTCCCAAGTGTGTTCAGGATGCTCATCATTTAGCTGCCCAACGCTAACACGTTCCTCTTGTGGCACTAAGCGGACTGAACATCAAACATCTGCTTTTTTCTGCACTNCGTCGTCATGCCCAGGATGTTCGGGGGAGGAGGCGGCGGGCGGCCCGGCCGGTCTCCGCGGGGCAGCACGGCCGGCCCCGGCCATTACGATCCCCGTCAGCACGGCAGAGGTAGTAGCCGGGGCGATGCCGCGGCCGGGGTTCCGTGCGGGAGCCGCCGCGGGCTCGGGCGGGATCGAAGGGAAGCCCAAGACCCGAGAGGGATGTGCCTCGTCCGGCGAGAGGTGCCGGGTGTACACGGGCTGTGGACGGAGAGGCCTGGTCAGACCGCTTCGAGCTGGCCTGTGTGCGCCTTAAACACCCCCACCTCCTGCGGTGTTTTGCTGTTCGCCATGCTTTGTGTTTTGTCTGTGTTATCTTACCAAATCTATTCTTAAGTGCGGGAAACACCCGATAATTGGAAGTGCGGGGCGGTGTGACGAGCAGTGCCCGCAGGGGCACAATCGAACGGATGAGCTGGGAGGTGTCTCAGGGAAAAATCAATTGCGATAAGGAAGCCGAGTGTTAGTGTTAGTAAATATACGCACAGAGTCATACAAAATCTGTCTGGCAGTATATAAAAAAAGAGTCCAAGATGCTTGTTTAGAAAAGGCATCAATGAATGGGTTACAGAGTTTACTACTTGTAGGAGCTATAGTGGTATCCATGTCTGTTAAGCCATGTCAGTGCATGTCACGATTTAGATCAATGTGGAAAATTACTTTGTTTCTGACAATCACAAAAAGCCTGCTTTTGTGAGGTAGCTCTGTGATTCATTGATGGTGCCTTCCAAAGTGTTTCAAACCAAGAGATTACAGCTAGTTGCTGTAATCCTCCACATCTGTCTCTGCTTTTCCCTGCTGGCAGAAAAATGGATGCTTGAGCTGCTACCATGTTCTTCCCACCTGATGTCAAACTTCATAAGCTCTTGCCTGGCCTGTTTTGCCTGATTATTTTTTATTTATAAGGTAGCTGTATATTCCCTATAGATCAAATTATTTTTGAACCAAATTCTAAAAAAAACAAAACCAAAAAACCAACAAACAAAAACAACCACCAAAAAACCAGTTCACATGCCTGTAATTTTACTGAAAAACTGGCCCAGCACTGAGTAAGATAAATTTCGGACAGATCTCCTGTTCTCACTTCTCTGGGTGGTTCTTTTTTCCTGGTTGGCTAGTAACTCACTTTGCCATTTCTTCTGTGGGATAAACTTGGTGCAGGACACTGGATTCCGCTAGGATTCAACATTCCTCCTTTCCCCCCTGAAGGTCTTTCCCTTGCCACACTCTTATTTGTATGATCTGTAGAAATCTTCTGTGATAGTAACTATTTTAATAAAACTTCTCATTTACTTTGAAAACAAATAGAATTTAAAATAGGCAAAAACGTGAGTGCAAATGTAAAACTAGGAATCAATATGAAACATTCTGAAAGGTGGAAAAATACATATAATATAAAATGTGATTTGCAGATTAGTTAGTGCAGTTTTAGCAAGTCTAAACCCACTAGTCCTGAAAGGACAACGCCTGCCTGAGTTTACATTGAGTAATGAAGGTGGCTTGAGTTCTGATTGTATCAGCTAGAGCATTTAGATTTTGTGTAACAATAATTTTTTCTCTATCTGATTGTGGCTGTACTTTGCACACTTGAGTTATGTTACTGTGAGTTCCTGAAATGCCACTGTTACAGTATTTGTTGATCAGTAGTGATTTGCGTAATGGTCTTTTGTTTGGGAGTTTTTATAGAGCATGAACTTTGCCATACCCATACTCAGTTCTGAGACGTTAAGTTTGAAATTGTAAGTCTAGGCACTCGGTTGAGACATGGGTGTAAAACTTCACAATCCCCAATCCCCTGCTGTGTGTCTCTGCAAGTATCTGCATTCTTTAGCTGATGGTACTGTTCCATTGGTGCATGCCCCCTGAGCCTTTGATTTAACTACCAAATAACCTGTTTCCTAAGTTGAACAATGACATTGGCTGTTTTCTCATCTGCTCCCTGTTCTGGCAAGCAAATTACATGCAAAAATACTTCTGACTTCCAAGGCTGCATCTCTTGACTATTGTATAATCTTTTCCTGCTAAATATTTGATTTGCAAAGGTACAGTGTTTCTAAGCCTCTGGGAGTATCCATGTAAAACTGAGTTTACTGTCAAAAAGAAAGCAGCAGCACAGCGTATTTCAAGAAAACATTTTTTTTTTCTGGGGCCAGACAATTCAATTTGTAATTAACTCGGTTCCTTTGGTGCAAAGAAAAAAATATTAATTACTGTTTTTAGCATTATCAGTAGTTTCTCTGAGTATGCTTTAATTTCAAGATTTAAATTGTTTCTTGTTACATCTGTCTTTCTGTGATTTGCTGAGAGTTTGCCAGTGTTGCTGTGAAGAAGCTTAAAAATTGCACATTAAAGAAACCAAGCTTGGCTTGAGAGTTTTTGCTGCCTAGTTTAAACTGTTCATCCTGTTAATGTAAGAATAAGTTTTAATTTTCTAAGTGGATATAAGGCTGCCCACTCGATCTTAGAAGAGTGATGAACAAAGATGATTACACGAGAAGAAAACAATTTAATTCCAGTTGTAGCCTCCTGATTTTATTTCTTACTTTGTTGTCTTTCCCTCAATTTCATTTTTAAGGTGGTCCTCGGACAGTTAATCAAGTTCACCGAAATCCAGGCAGTTCTGACAGTAATACTTACCAGAGTTTTCAGCAGATGAGAAATGCAATGGAAAAAGAGCTAAAAAGCGATAGAATGAGAGGAAATGGTCGAGAGTTGGCATTCACCCTCATGCCATTGTATGCTCTTGGAGTGGGGATGTTTGCAGCATACAAACTTCTTAAGGTAAACCATAGGAAAAGCATTAAATTATTGTAGTTAGGAGGAAATGTGAATGCTTGGCTTGTTTGTTTGTTTTTCTAATTCTGAGCCCCTGTATATGGTTGTCCAAAAGCCATTTCTTGCTCTGTTTGACTTAGAATGTGAAGTCCAAAATGAAAATTTTACCATATCTAATTCTTACATATGAAGGCTTCTGGCTTACGTATTTTTAGATGCTTGAAGAAGTGAGAATCTTACTCACCCTGCAGCCTCAAATGAGAATCTGAGAACCTAAACAGTGCTGCTACCTGAGTCTGTAACCTAAGTCTCATCAGTGTTTCACTTCCTTTTCATTCTTCAGAATGAGATTGCGTGTGGAAAGGAGGCAGACAATTCCTGCAGAGCAGTGGTCTTAGATTAGCAGTTAGATAGAACAGTGAGTAGACTTGACCTTTTGTTTGGACCTCTCATTTGATCATGCAGTTGCAACATGTAGGTTTATTCGTGTTATGGGATACCTTTTCTACCATTTGTAAATTCAAAAAGGAGAACACATGATCAGTTGTTTTTTAAAAGGAACCAGTCTTGAAATGTATTATTTATAGTAAGAGATACTACAGGACTTACAAAGCTGAGTGCACCTGGAATATTGTTGCTTGCCCTCAGGGAAAATAAAAATGAACAGGAGTAAGACTGGAGACAGCATCTTCATTTCTGGAGGCAGTTCACGTTAATCTTGTGTATGAGAAAAATACCACAGCTTAGCAAAATGAGTATAGAGGCTGTCCAGTTTAGTATAAGATTTAAAAACCATGAAAACCATACTTTGTGTGTTACAATTCTTTACACTTCGGCTTGTGGGATTAAAATGTAAATATTTTTATGATAGTATCTTTATTACTTTAAGAAATAAATTCTATATTGTAATTAATGATAGGAGATTGGATCCAGTAACCTAGAAGGTTTCTTCTGTTCCTTTTTGGAATAGCAATTGCTTTCTTTTACAGCTTTTGCCAGTCATGTTGTGTTTGCTTAAAATCAGAAGTGTTAGTTTAAGACAGGAAGGAGGCATCACAGAAGAAAAGTTTCATTAATGTAGCACATTTTCATGGCTGCTGTTTACTTTCACTAAAGTTCTAAATGCAGTTTTGTTTTTAGTACACAAATAGGGATGAAGTTGTTTAACCCGATTTTATTTTTTAAAGATGAAGTCACATGAAGAAAGTCACTCTAAAAAGGAAAAAAGTACAGAGGACAAAGCAAAGGAAACAGGTAAGATAGCCATTCACCCCTTTGTTCAACAAAAATGCTTATTTCCTACTGGAATAAAACATGTTTTCATTGATGCAGTCTACCTAAAGGAAGGCAATCTTTCAAGTTACTGAGAGCAGTTAGGAATCTATAAAACTCCACTTTGTCATTATGTATGTTTGAAATGCGTGTTTGAGGTTTGTTTAAATTCTCCAGATGCTCTTTAAAGCAGCTGTAATAATGCAGTATGATTCTCTGCCTTTAAAATGTCTGATGTTTTTCTCACTTAAGATCTGTTCAGTTTTCTTCAGTTTAAGTGGGATATAATTAAATAAATAGGGTATTTAAAAATAATATAATGATCTGGTTTAGAACTGAACTGAATTCATAGTGGAACAGTGTGGCTAAACAATTATAGAGACCATTTATGAGAAACCTGTCACGAACATTCAAAGTTGATGCTGTTTTCATGCCTTTTCCTCCCTTGTATAGACACATTTTTAGTGAATTAAACAATGAGCGGCATCTTTTGGTGTCTATGTACACCAGGTCTGTAATGAGGTTCAGCAATGATTTGCTACACTGCCTACTCATCATCCTTGTCTGTTGCATTCTTCTTTCTTCAAAGTTTAATTGTATTTTAGGAGGAGTGACTCCTCTTGATTCTAGTGCATTAAGCATTAAATATATTTGTAAGGTGTGAATAGACAAACACATGAAAGCATATTGAGTATAAGTGTAGTACTTACATCTCAGGAAGTCTTGCAGCTGCATAGTTTTTGACACTGGGAAGGTGAGCTCCACATTCTTGCTCAGTTTCTACAAAGGTGTTCTCTGTTTGGGCACTATTGGAGATAGGTTACTGGGTGGAAAGGACTTCTGTTCAGACATAATATGGTTTCTGTTCTTATCCCCACCACTCCCTTTTCATACTGTAGGATTTTATAGATGAAAGAAACTTTCTGGTTTTGAATCTGTCCAACGAAAAATATAAAATAATATCCTAATGATATTGTAAAGACATTCCTTACAATGTTCTTTCTCTCCTGCTCCCCCTCTTCCCTCCCACCTCCCTCTTTTTTTGTTGTATTCTCTTTGTTTGTGGGTTTTTTTGTTTGTTTGTTTTTTTTTTTTGTTAGAGCATCAGCTTTTAGAATTGGAGCAACATCTAGCACAGACGGAGAAAATGTTAAATTCTTTATTGACTCAGTTGGATCCACTTTCAAACTGGTGAGTGTTTCTAAAAAATCTCAGTGTTGTTTCCTGTATATTGAAATTTGCCAAAATGTTAACAAAGAGTTCTTAAAATGATCCTTTTATATAGGTAAGGAACAGTTCTAGGAACCTTCTTTGATTACATATTTTTTCTGTAGCCTTTTGCAGGTAATACCAGTTCTGTCATTTGTGAACTTTTTCACAGATACCTCCCATCTCTTGTTCACCAAACATTAATGCAGAAGACATGTGATCATGTTACTGTGGCTTAACAAGATGAACTTTAATATTGACCAAGGAGACTAATAGTGAAAATATACTTAAACTCTAGCATTTGAAAGCCCTTGTGGGAATTAGATGTTGGTAGCAAAGTGAGTTTCTTCTTTTGGATGTAACTGTAAGAAAAAAGTAGTTATCAAGGTATAGCTGCTTATTTTTGTTTTGAAATGAGTCTGTGAAGTGTGTATACTTCAGTGAAATAGAACTTTCCTATTTTAGTATGACAAAGGAATCAGTAGGATAAAAACTCCTTGTAGTTCTAGAGAAGTTCTGTTCTTAAGATGTTAGAGCTTTACTTATCTACTAGAAATAAAAGTATCCGTACAGTTGATTTTGTAGACTGACATCCTTCATGAAACACGGGTTAAAACATGCAGAATTTCCTGACTGTTTCTTCAGTGTACTTCTGAACATGATATGTGCTGACCACTATTAAGCAGCAAATTCACTGGCCAGTTTGCCTAACAAATTTGTAGTAGTGATGGGGAGGAAAGTTAAAAAACCTTGAATAAGAAAAGCCTTGAAACTCTCAAGTTCTGTATTAGGCATTGTTGTACTACTAATAACAGTACTTTAGATAATTGTTAGTTTCAGTATTCATTACTTGACCTTGGCCCTTGGGGCTCCAATGGTAAGAGTTCAGTGACATTCAGTAGTTGTATGATGTCGTGGCCTCTGGACTTCTCAAGAGACACTACTCAAAGGAAAGCCTGACCTAAACATTTCACAAACTTAACTATGGAATTTATGCACAGAAAGAAATATTGCAGTAAGTGTATTATTATCAAGCACACCCTTCCAAGATAATCTTTCAGATGTTAACAGTTGTCTTTTTATTCTAGTGTTAATGCTTTAGCATGTGAGCAGAAAGATGAAATAATGACACAGCTCCAATCAATTAGACGACTGATGAAAGAAAGTGGATTGGATAAATCAGAAAACAAGATGAAAGGTAATTAATTTTCACACAGATAGATAATTAAGTAGTTTATATTTTAAAAGAATAAATAGATCTTACTATAATAATGTTCAGCTTCTGCACCTTAGGTAATTTGTGTGGAATTAGTTTTATTCTGGAGGAATAAATTCTATAATTCTTCCTATTTGAGGTGTATCCAAATTTAAATTTTTGATACATCATGATTTCTTTAAGAATAGATGCTCAAGACATTGAACTGGGATGAACCACACAGTCACATTCTGTTTTGATAAAACAGGCTTTTGGAACATTAATTCCTAAGCAGTCTGTTGGTATTGGACTAACTTTAGGCAAAGGATTTCCAAATGGGGACCTCTGAGGGTGTACTAAACACTAAACAGCAAATTATATGTTAGTTTCAGCTGGTGACTTCCAAGAGCTGCTTAGTAGCCCAGAAGAAATCTTAAATGTTAAGAATGGTCCTTTAGAAATTTGGGGAATTCTTGCATTATTTGAGTCTTAATAAAAGAGAAAAAAAACCTAATTGAAAAATACTCTACTTCTAAACTGACCCTGCAATTCAGAGCCTTACCAGTAAACTTTAATTTTGATTATTTTTGGGGAATTTTAAGATCTTGGACACATCTGTAATGAGAAACTTGAAGATCTCATTCAGTCATTGGCTGAACATTCTCAAGAGAAAGAAATGGACAACAGAGAAGATGACTGTAAGGAAGATTTGCTTGAGGATATTGATAATGATTACAAAATAGAAGAGCATGAATTACACAGTGAATGTGAAGTACATCAGTTGGAGCCAGATGCTGAAGATGAAGAAGTGATAAGCAAAGATGCCATTGAATCAGAAGAGATGGGACTGAGGAGACGGAATAGATATGAATGGAATCTTCATATGTAAAACTTCCAAAAGCTTATGAATTCTTTTTATAATGTTGTATGCACTTTAAATGGAAATGAAGTTATGTGCACTGCTAAATGCTTTAAAAAGAGAGGTGAAATACTGCCTTTGCTTGTATCTATGACAATTCTGTAACTGACTTCAGTGGCAGCAGAATTTTACTCAGGATGTTTACATACTTTTTCTATTTATTTTTTCTCTATAAAAATATTTCTGTACTCTGTATATAGTGCACTGTAATTATATCTGATGCTTCACTAAAATATTAGAATATCTTCTAACTGAGACTATAAAGAGTAGATGTTTCATAATTGTAACTAGAAAGCATTATGCCACTTGAACTGTGACTTTCTTGAGTTCATTAAAGAGCATGCACTGATGAATTCAGCTCTTTGTGGAAATATTTTCTGTGGAAGTGTGAAAAGCAGTATGGGTTAAGTCTTTGATACTCATTCATAGTTAAGTTTCTTTATTTGGAGAGAGAAATTTAGCCCTGGACACTATATGAAAAAAATGATGTCTGAATTTGCAGTCTCCTGAGTAATGATGTTTAGTTTTGTGTGTCAACTTCATCCCTAATGTATTACAATGGATCACTTAATTTCTTCTCCAGTTGTCACTGGTTAATCTCAGCAGCTAATAAGTGATTGATACCCACTAGTTCTGTATCTCTGTTTCACATTTATTTTAATACCATAGAATCTGACCTTTTGATTCATTTTAATACCCATTTTTTTTTTTTTTTTACATCAGAATTAACAGATGTGTTGCTATATACCTTTCAAAAACTGTGGGGCATGGGATCTTTTTTCAATACATTATGGCAACTTGATGTTGGCGTTTTTAGGTCAGTATTAGGAAAAGCATTTATTTTCCTTTGCCAGAATAATTTTTGTCCACACTTTCATTATTTACTCATTTTTTTGTTCACTTAATGCACACACCTATGGTACTGCCAGCCTTTAATGACAGGAATTGCCTTAGAGGTAGGTCTGACAGTACAGCACTGTTACATTTTCTGTTTTATAATTGCATAGTTTTTAAGTAGGCCAGTTATGATGCCTGAACTCTTCTGGCATCCTTATTCTTACAGGGAAATAGCACGTGAATTTGTTTTTATGGAGGAAATGTACTGTACTTAAAGGGACTAAATTTATTATCATGTCACTCACTGAAATGGAATGAATTGTTCATTCTGGTGTAGAAAAATGGTATGTTTTGTTCTAAAACTGAACACATAAGCTTGGAAGTAGCAGCATCCAGAAATACATCCTTAGCATCAGTGTGTTAGTAGTTTTGCACTAACTGAGATTCTGCCTAACTTTGGAAAACTGATTGACTACAGAACCAGGGTTTCTCAAGAGGTGGCAGATTTTTTCCCCACAACAGAATGGCTGAATCAGAACTGGTACTTGGATACAATTTGATTTTAAAAAAATAACTGATGTTGCTCTGGTCATTCAGGACAACTGAAACTGTTTGAAAAAAATCGGTTTCATTGAGGCTTTTCTTTGAAATATCTAATAAATTGAAATGAACTAATGTCAAAGCCATTGATCTGAGGGAGAGACGGAGTGGGAGCCAGGGGTGTGTGCAGCGTGCAGGTCAGTCCTGCTCCTTCCAGGTACTGGTGCAGGTGATGATTCAAACACCTGGGGCAGCGTTTGAATCATCACTGCTGTGCCTTTCACCTCCGCGAGTCTTCGGATGCTGCTGGCACTTGAAGCCCTTGTCCGAAAGACTCTGAGCTACCCCGGGGTGGTGGCTGTATTTCTGACCCAGGCTACAAACACGCACCCTGCGCTCTCTCGCCGCAGTTTCGAGGTCTCCCATTCTAGCTACCGGGATGTGCCGGGGGCAGAGCCGGTGTGATGTGTGAGCGCCCGCCTGTCCTGGCGGGGCTTCGGGGACGGAGAGAAGGGACGGACGGCCGAGCTCCGGGCCGGGTATTTCCGCAGGAGCAATCGGGAATTGCGCTTCCCCGCTCGGCCGAGGCGCGCCTTGCGCAACTCTGGTGCGAGGCCTGGCTGGGAATGGCCCCTCCGCGCTGCTGTAGCGGGCACCCCCGGCGCAGGTGGGGCGCGGGCGGTGAAGGCCGTGCGGGGGTGCGGGGACGGGCGCCAGCTGGCAGCCGTGTGCCTAGGACCGCTGCGGTGAGACACAGCCCCTGCCCGCCGGGGTCCCGCCCCTCTCTTGGGAAAATGCATCATTTCCGTGGAGCTGCTTAGCTCATGTTTATTCCGCCTTTTGCAGCATTGCTGTTTGATAAAAGTAATCACAGCGTGTGAACCATTAAGTACAACAACGCTGTCTCCCCTCCGCGCCCTCAGGTGGGGCGATGCTCCGTGTCCGGAGAGGCTGCTGGCCGTGCCCTGGGGAAGGGGCTCGGCGGGAGGGCTGTGCGGGTGCCCGGCGCCCTGTACCCGGCTCCGAGCAGGCCCTGCAGCCCTGCTCCTGCCTGGGAAAGGAAAGGGTGCTTGGCAGTGGGAACTGCTTGGTGCCGTCTGCCTTTCCTTTGAAAATGGAGGGTCTGACTGATGGGAAGCAAACGGTGGGCTCTTGGTTCAAAGCTGGCTACGTGGAAGTAGAAGCCAGCAGAGCAGGAATGCTTGATGGAATGTCACCCTGGAGCTCTCGGAGCCTGGCAGTGTGCCGGGACGGTCTTCCTGCAATGTTCCCAGGGCATTGAGTGATGGAGAGCCGCCAGGCAGCAGTTTTAAGTGGAGAGTACAAAAGGCTTGATGCTGCCAAGGGGTAACAAATTAGTAATACTGAAATGAGAAGGTATTGATAAGTGTAAGGGAAAGAGGGAGTTAAGCCTGAGGCAAAAACCATAAATTTGAACAGGAATCTGCTTAAGCATTAGTAATAAAAGACTGAAATTAAGAGGCGGTGAAAAAGAGAAACCAACAGCATTTTCATAGCTTGCTGAAGACAATAGCAAAATCCTTTCTAATGCAGTAAATTTTTTTTCCCAGAAATACTTAGGTTAAAAAAAAAAAAAAGCATGTTTTTTGTCAATGGTATTTTCTGTTTTTCAGTGTTTTCTGAAAGCTGTCATTGAATTTGCATGGATTTAGAAGTTAAAGGAGTTGCTGCATCCCCTCAAAGGAAGGCTGAGTTGTCATTGAGGGGGAAGAAATGTCAGGTAGTCAATGGAAGGCTTGTGATTGTTTTTCTTCCTTACTTTGACATTTAAAAAAATATTTTAATCATATTTCAGAAGTAGTGTGAGTTTAAAATACATTCTATAGAGAAGACACCTTTTAAAGAAATTATTTTTGTCAGAAAGGGATAGTTTAGTACAACAGCTTCTCAAATGAAGGCGAGAAATTCCAATATAAACAGCTATCCTAGAACAACTGCTACTCTGAGTACTTAATTGGAATGTGGAGAATTTAAGAATGAGCTAGTACTTGCAGTTAAGAGCAACAGAGGCTTCAACATGTACTGTGTGCTGTCTTAGACTGTTGGTGAAATGGCAACAGGTGTGTCTGTGTTTTTGTTTTGCAAGACAGCAATAAAGGAAAGCAGCCCCAAAAATATAATTTGAAAAGGCATGATTTTAGGTCAACATGAAAAATGAATCTCAGTGCTCTGTGTTCAGTATGAAGGGATATTACGTTTTCCAGGTATTCCTAATAGTCTACGCTTTGAGATAGGGTAAGTGTGCAATCCTCACAGGTTCACTGTAGTAGAAACTTTAGGGTTTGCTTTTCATAGTCCCTAGGAATATGGTCTTGGATTCTGAGGGCCATTATTTTCCTTACTGCTAAGGTAAATATTAATATTGTTAGTAACAGTTGATTTTTGTCGCAGATGCTGTGTACTTTATGTCCATGAACCAAAGTTAATTGCTAATCCTCCCTCAGCCCTCAAGCACCCATTTCACTTCCTTATTTGTTGTGTGACTCCATTAGTAATCCTTGGAGTTTGACTGCCAAGTTGCTGGTCTTCTTTTCAGTTTGATTTGGAATGAAAAAAGACCATTTTGTAAATGATAACAAAATAATGTTATAATGTTTCTGTTAATGTTTTAATCAGGTTTTTGAAAATTAAATACCTGTGAATAACAGGAACATGGGGGGCATTTAGTGTAGGTTGTAAAAGAAAAGAAAAGAAAAGCCATTTTTTCTCTAATCTCTCATTCCTTTTTTTTTTTTTTCCTTTCTTGTGCAAGTACGTTTCCAAATTTAGACTCTCTAGTCCATATGATTTTTTGGTTGTTTGCAAAAATAAATCTTAATTAACATGCTGAAATCACGTGCTTCACCCCAGTGTTCACAATGTTTTTTGTTTGCTTTCTTCCTGATTTGTTGACTTCTAGAAAAGGAATTATATTAAGGCTTTAACATCTAGAATTAGCTGTGTTCTTTACCTCACCATAGTTGAAATGGTACAGGAAAAAAAGATAAATGTGAGATGTAATGCCTTGTTTTTGATGCCTTGGCGGCCTTACGTAGGTGACCACACGGTGGCGGTGCTCATTACGTGCGGAGGGAGAGCTCTCGAACGTGGGTGCCCGGCTCGTCCTGGAGTCACTAGAGGGTAGTGTTGCCGAACTTCTGACTCGGGAGCAGCTACAAGGCTGTATGGCAAGAAAGGAGTTACAGCTTTGTGCTTGCTCTCACATCGTGAAGGATGCTCGGCCACTGCTGGAAATAGGATTCTGCTCAGTTTAGGCTGTGATGCTGAGATTTATGAGCTGAAACGTATGAAAACAAAAATGTTAGCCCTGGTTCTGAATGTTCTCGAACCATTTTTTTTTTTTTTTTTACCCCGAACTGGGAGGCCAGTTAGGTGAATTGTTGCTTTGTGCTTGCTCCAAGCAACCTTCCCTAGGGATTGACTGCTAACTGTTTTCAAAAGGCATATGGGGATAGGTGATGCTTTGGCTCGAGTCTTTTTTTCTTGCTATGTTCTTGCTCAGTTGAGTTTGGAGATCTGTGTGGTAGGCAGCTTTGCAAAATAAATCAAGTGAACTGCCTAAGCATCATCACAACTGCTATAGTAAAGCTATAGAGATGAAGCAGTTACACCAAATATCTGGGGCTCTTTGGGGTCTGAGCTAGCTCCTTGTGAGCCGGCTGACTGTCAGTCTTGTGCTTTTGGTTTAAGGGTTGGTTGCCAACCAGCAAGGACAATGTGACCTAAAGCCTTGTGAGCAGTGATGGTACAAAGCCTCAGGAACATGTATTATTTTTAATGTATTATTAATAGCTGATATGGATGCTGTCTAGATTCTCAATGGCTGGAAATCTTTCTGTTATGATGAATATTCAGTCTTTTAATCTCATGACGTGTAAGAATTAGCTTTCAATGAGAAGTTTTTGGTTTTTTCCCCTTGTTTGTAATGTTTTAGTCAGGTATGTTGGACAGATACTTTGAGCGACTAATTTTAAATATTTCAGGGGAAATTGAAAGGGAGAACTATGTATTTTAATCTGGATCCCCCAGGTATGTAATAATGTGTCATTCTTTTAGGGCTGGAGACCAAATAGACAGGCTCCACACAGTCCTCACCCACCAAAGTCTGCTTCTATTTCTGAACAGCTTGTTTAATTGTGTGTATTATTAACAGAATGCATTCACCTTTGTAGTGATGTGCAACTTAATGTTCCATTAAATTTATCATCATAGGTTTGTTTTCTGTGATTTATATATGCAGTAGAATATTTGGTGCATTATTTACTTCGGAATTAAGTTGATTTACTTTTGGCTGAGTGGAGGTATAATTACAAAATGGGTAAAGATGGAAGAGACTACATTGGGTCTAACCCACTGGTCCATTTGGTCCAACCTCCCTGCTCAAGCAGGGTCATCCCAGAGCACATTGCTCAGGATTGCATCCAGATTTTCCAGCTGAGTATTTCCAAGTGAGGGAGACTCCACAGCCTCTCAAGGCAACCTGTTCCAGTGCTCAGTCGCCTGTGGTGAAGAAGTTTTTTTTAGGTGGAACTTCCTGTGCATCAGTTTCTGATCATTGCCTCTTGTCCTGTTGCTAGGTACCACCAAGAAGAACCTGGCTCCATCCTCTTCAGAGGGTGTCACTCAGAGCTTACATATTTATACATTGTTTTTCTTGAATATTTTAAATGTTTCTGCAAAAGGAGAAAAACAGTATTTTAACTATTGACTGCTTTTACAAGTATTACAGTAAAAAATACAGAGAAACTCTTGTGAAGGGTTTTTACAAGCAATGGGAAATTTTGTTTGTGCTTTTAAAATTTAAAACCATATAGTAACTTTGGCACGTAAGAAAATACCTACTCTTTCAAGGACCATGATTCTTAGTTTAGCCAGTTTTGTTTACTGTAATGCCTTAAAGTCAATGTATGTAATTATTTTATAAGTGTGTGTGACTATGACCTTTGATTCTTCCAACCAAAGTGAAAAAAAAACCAATTTCTGTGTACTGTCTGTCATTATCTAAAAAAAAAAGACTGTAAAACAAAGAACACTCTTATTCCAAGAAGTTATAGTAGAATTGCTTGGAAATATTAGTGGTAAAATATAAAAAAATGCTTGTTCGTGGTGCTCTGCAATATCCCTGGAGTAAAGGCAGAAGGCACAGAGATGCGTTGATGAATTGGAGATGTTTTCATTTATTTAAGCAGAACAAAATACTGAGGTATGGTTGTCTTCTACTGTGTTAATCTCTAATGGAAATTTCAGAAGATTTGCATCCCAAGTAGCGATTGCTTTCCTATTGCCTCTCTGTTGACTGATCATAGAGGAATGTTGACACGGATGTGCTGTGAAAAACAAGAGTGAGGTATCCCTGATTTATGGTCTTGTTGCAGTAGCTTCTGTTGGGGAGTGAAGAGAAGCCAGTGTGGGAGTAAAGAAGGGTCCTTTTCAGCTGCCAGGGTACTCTGCTACTGGGGAAGAGAAGCTCAGTGGCTACTTGCTGAGCTAAAGCAAGAGGGGCTAACAGAGATTTGCTGGGTAGGCCATATCCAGTTGCAGGGAAATTTTTGTGAAGGACCTAATACTAACTAATAGGCAGTGCTTTTATTGTTGTTAAAAAATAAGGGAATGTATTGCTGTTAAAATTGTTTTAACTCCCTGGAGGGTGCCATGCCTAGATCTAGGGAGGCTGGAAGATTCTGATGAAGAGGTAATTGTAAATTAATTTTTTCTCAAAAAGCTTTTAGAACTCACATTTTTCAGAAATTTATAAAAGTATCACTCTGAATATAAAACAATTATGATTGCTTGTCCTTTTTTTCATGTGATTTTAGGATGGGGACTTTTACATACTGTACATTGGAAGTTCTTCTCATAGGTGCCAACCAGATTCAACTTCAGAGTGGAGAATGTCATTACAAACTCCATATGCACAGCATCAACATGTCAGTCTGTCACTACAAATATCTTTATAATATACCCCTTTAGCAGTAATTTAGAAAAGCATGCATATATTTTCTTATGTAAGTTCTTTTCTTCCCTTTTGCTTAAGCTCTTATCTCCAAGTGCTGTTAGTCCAAAATATTTTTAGCGAAGTCCTTTTGCTGAGATGCTTTAAAATATTTAGAAAAAATAATTTTATTACATAGCTTGGCTCTTCCTTGATTGATGCACTTACCCTTTTGTTGTACTTATTTTTTAAGAGATATATTAATAGTGGTAATAAAGATTAGTAGTAGTAAGTGTATCATTGAAGAAAAAATCCATGTTTACAAACACTAAGTATTATTTCTATGGAACAGCAGTTACTTCTGGTGAAAAGAAAACTTTTGGAGTTACTTGCAGCCATTTCATGGTTTTTCCTTAGGCCTGTTGTCTTTAAAACAGAACTGTGACATAAACTTTGGAATTATGTCTAATTTGTTGGCGCTCTTTTTATTGTTAAAATTTCCTCATCATGTTAACTTTTTTTACCCCTGGATGACTAAGAAACTTAATCACCACTAGTCTTAGGTGCTTTTTAAGGAAAATCAGTAGCCCAGATGTTAATATTCTGGTTTACAGTACAGTGCAACATTGTTATATTGTTAAAACGTTATAAAAGTTTTAAGAGTTACTTTAATTACTCAGTTATTACACTTCCCTGAATGAAGGAAAAGAGATCTTTTGAACTCTTTTTTCTGAATTAAGTATCAACAAAATAAATGTGACAATTTTTTATTTGATCATGATACAACTTATTTCCTGTTTTCCTTTAAACAGGTGTCTAGAAAATTGCATCAGAACAAAATGGAGGTAAAGAAGTTGAAAAAATACAGACTGACAAAAAGTCTTTTTCAGTTCAGTACTGTGGTATATGAGCTGAAAATGTAATGTTTTAATTTCTTTTGTGTGACAGGAATTAGCTTTTTGGAGAAACTATTAAAAATACACTGATTAAAAGTCCATTATGTCAAAAATGTTTAACTTATGTAAACCTAAGAAATATCCAAATGAGTGTTTTAAAAAAAATCCCCAGGATTTTAACTAGACGAAAAACCAATTTTAAATTAATTTGTACATAACCTGTGCTGCTTGAAACAAATAATATAGTAACTGGGAGGGCAGAACTCCAGATTGGCTAGAGTTCAAGATGAATCTGCCAAGATCAGTATTTTGTATGTTTCCCTATATAACCAAATGGACTCTCTACTTGAAAAGCAATTTCATTTAAGTAAAAGCTGAAATGGGAAGTGGTTTTTTTTGTCTTTTTAAAATAAAGTGCTAAGAATGTACTAGTTTTTAGAATATGTGCCCAACATAGGTATTTATACATGTCTCAAGATATAACTGTGAACATGTAACTACAGATAGGTTGTTTTGCTTTCTACTGCCTTGTAAATGTGCAGTGCAGGCATGCTTCAGCTGTTACACCCTTTTTGGGTCTGGATGCTTATAATTACACTGCTTCCTTTACCATTTTTTTAAACAAAGTTCATATGTGTAACTGTCGAGCTGCGGAACTGCTAATGAAAGGTTGGTGTGGCTTTGTTTCTCAGGGTCTTTCTCCCTTTCTTTTCTGCTTTCTTTTATCTCTCTTTTCTGCTTTCTTTTGTCTCTTCTACTTTCTTTTATCTCTTCTTGCTTGCTTTCTGCCTTCATTATGTCTTAAATACTGAGTGCTCAATGTATTGAAATGTATCTTCTGTTTACTTACCCTTTCTTTCTCTCTCTCTCTCTCTCTCTCTCTCTGTCTCCCTTTCTCCCTTTTCCTCTCTCCCTTTTATGCCTTACTTGCTCCCCATCATTTTATTTTTATGGTGAAGACTTTCAAGCTGTTTTAAAATATTTTAATGTATTCCTCTGAGCGGCCTTTATTTCTGCACTTCTTGCTTTGGGGCTCTGACCAAGCTTTCCTTGAGCCAGATGGATTCCAGTTTCTTCAGTAACGGTGTAAGTAAATCTTCCTAAAATAGGTCACTTTTGAAAGAAAAAATTTAAATATACTCTTATAATTCAGGAATTAACCAGGAAAGGGATGTGAATTGTCTTTTGAAGGAGAAAGTTGGCTCTTCAAAAACATAAATCTTTTTGGTTTTTGAGAAATGGTTTTCTAGAGCAGGACTGTAACACTGTTGTTGCAATATGAATTGCAAGTGTTGAGTAGGAGATGCTAGAGAAGGCCACCTTACTTTTGTTAGCACTGAAGGAATATAACTTAAGTATTGAAGGTTTTAGTTACTCAGGGAGACAGAAGAGAATGGAATCTTGGACTTCAGTCATTGCTGCACTTTCTACTGATCCCAGCCTCTGTTGTGCAGAGCCCTGAAATGGGTATACGGTTAGACATGTACTTAGATATGCAGCTGATGTTTTTCTAAGGAACAGTGTCCCATTTCTCATCTGCCACACAAGAATATTGGAACTTCTGACCAAAAAACATCTACCTATCTATTTTCAGCCATCTAAAATTCAAATGTCAGTATTTCCATTTTCGTGATAAGGCAGAACCACTGAATCTGACTTCTTTCTTTAAAAGTGATGTAAAGCCATTTGATTATGTATTTTTTAGACTTAAAAATGGTAGAATTTTAAGAACTCAATGAAAATTAAGCCTGAATATGCAGTCCTGTTTGCATTTTTTCTTAATTGAAGCATCATGCCAAGAAGTGTCAGACATTATACTGGATAGGAACTAAAAAAAATGCTCTTCTCATTCAACAGACCAGCCAGGGGCTTTTATATTGGTTACTCATTGTTTTAACATTCTGTTTTGGAGCAGAAGACAAGACCAGAAAATCTGCCATCCCCCACAGACAGGTCCAAAGTGAAGCATGGTCAGTATGAAGCGGGTACGAAGGAAGAAGATAAGCAGCATCCTCAGAGAATTGCAGAAAAGAAAAAAGACCACCTCCACTGTCCAGACATTTCAATAAAGGTAGCTGGCAAAGTAGAAATTGCATTGTTTAATTACAAATGTACATCACTATTTAATTACGCTGTTTGGAAAGGTTTGCACATGTATGTCATTAATTTCATGGTTTTATTGTAAAGAAATAAAACCATGTCATTTAAGTATCTAATGTTGAGGAGGAAATAAACTGTAGGAAGGTTGTTTCATTTGTTGCAGAGCGAGAAACCGAAGTGCTCTGAGAATTTATGTATAGTTGTGTTCTCTGGTAAGGAAAGTAACTCTGGCCTTCCTAGTGCACCTCTAGCCTGAGCCTGAAGATTAGCAGATTGATAAGGAAGAACTTACAGCTTATAAATAGAGGAGAGACAACAGGAAGATCTTGGTAAAGTGTTATTTCCAAAACCAGAAATTCATTCAAGCTTTTTTATTTTTTAAATCCAGAAGTATTTTAATTACTATTCTGTAAATTGGGACTATATATAGGACTTAAAAAAGGAGAAATGAAAGATTTAATCTGTTCCTTAGAGAACTATTAACACCGAAAATACAAAGAAATATGGCATTAAAACAATGAAAGATATTATATGTACTTTTTGCTTTGATGCTCTATAAGATTCAGTACAGTTGGACTGCAAGCTGTACTAATTCTGCCAGGTTTCTTTTGTGTTTTTAAATTAAGGTTCAAAAAAGGGAAGATCAGTGAAGAGAAACTGGAAAACAAAGGGGTGAAAAAAACTAATTTTCATCTTGTTTGGAAGAGATGGCAGAAGAGAGTGCATCATTGCAGGTGTAAGGAGGCAGGA
This sequence comes from Illadopsis cleaveri, assembly GCA_013399915.1. Lineage (NCBI taxonomy): Eukaryota > Metazoa > Chordata > Aves > Passeriformes > Timaliidae > Illadopsis > Illadopsis cleaveri. The sequence goes on along the minus strand of VXBB01003031.1, from coordinate 160,062 downwards.
AACCTAAGTAAGCAACAGCTGTAAGGACTGGTTGAATGCTAGATTCTGCTGAGGGTAGATGACCATTTAGGAATCTTAATGGAAAGTTAAGTATGCAAATGTTGATGGACCATATTGTGCTCGTTGCTTTTCAGAGAAAAGCTTTGCGATGAATAACTATGAGTTTACTGAATTTACTTTGTTTACATACAGTAGAATAAAAAGGGAAGGTTTTTCAAAAGAAAGATTGTTTCACTTATTGTAGATAGCTTTAAAAGAGCTTTCTCCTCATAGTTGTGCTTCTAGTAATCAGATAAAGGAGAACCTGAAAAAAACTATTATTAAACATTCTGTGAAACAGAGGTGAATGAAAATAAAGTTGAGGTATTATGATTTAGTTTTGTGCTTGGTGGCAGATAAGATTTTCTGTTCTGGAGAGATATTTATAGGGTTTTTTTTATTATTTCTTTTCTAATGATTCCACTCTAATGTACTGGTCTGACACTCATATCATCTGTTTTTCAAGGAGTGATTCCTTTATATGCATTACTGTAAGTCCATCAAAAGGGTATTTACAGGAGGAGCCAAGTTAATCTGAAAATTAAGAAATAGGTGGCAAATGTATGCTGGGAGAGAAAAAGCACGACTGGCTTTTTTTTCCTGCTGATTTTGGGTTCTAGAAAGATACTTGCTAAGCACTAAGAGCATGTGTGTTAATTCTTCTCACTGATTTTAATATAATGTCTATCAGAACAAATTTTTTATGTTAAGTATTATCTCTACCTGATTAGTTGAATCGATCAAAATATTTCAATATACTTGTTTTGCTTGATTAGTGGAACTTGTAACAACTTTTCTTTTCTGAAAGGAAGGTGCTCATGGTGGAGATTAGTAACAAAACCTACCCTTTTGATTTCTTTCCTATGCTACCTCCTTCCTAAGTCCTGTAAAAATTTCTTCTATCCTTTTTTTTTTCATCTTATCCATGTAGGAAATATTTCTGTAATACCCTGGGACTGGTTTACAAGTCTGTTAGAACCAATAGCATGCTTTGGCTTTTCCTTGTCTAGGCTGTATTTAACTTCTTCACCGGTCACAAAGCAGTATCTCTACAATGAGCTTTGAGCTTTATACCTAACAGCAAATCCTCTGCTTCTACTTGACAGTTCCTGAGCAGAACAGAAAAAGGATGAGTTCTTGTCTTCTCCTCAGAGATACTGAAGTGGGCTTTCTCTGACTTGCTGCTGTTTTTTTCACAAAGCTTGTAGGAACATGGTATTTTTGAGATTTTTAAATTCATTATTTATTTCAGTATGAATGAAAACTGGTAAGTATTCAAAAAATACAAATTTTGCTCTCTAGTCTTTCCTTGTAAGTTCAATTTCTGTAGAAAGCTAGGCTTAAAAAAATTCTCTTTTAATTAGCATGAAGGGGAAGACACTTTAAAAAGTAAAGAAGAAAGAATGTAGTACTTTTAAATAAATTGCTGAGGAAAACGTGTGGGTTTTTTAGATTGTTTTTATTACAATTCATTAAAATTGAGTTATAAAAAGTATGTATTTTTGTGTAGGGTACACTGCTTGAAGATGGATATGATGATTTTTTAACTCTTGATAAGAAAGCTCTCCTGCAACAATGCTATACAAACAAGCCTTATAATATGCAGCACAACATAAGGAAATCAGAAGCTGTAAGTATGTGGCTGATGTTATGCTGCTAACCACCTATATGTGGAGAATGGCTTCCCAGATGTTCAACAGAAGTTATGCCTTTGGGGATTTGGGTCTAGTATGTAATTGCACCCGTTGAAATAATGAATTTAAACTTTTCTTGCAATGGGAGCTGAACTGAGCAATCTAGTGAGCATTTTTTAAATCTTATCTACAGTGCTTGTGTTTTATGCAGTAATCTGTATAAATGAGAACACAAATTATGAGTAATAGATACAGATACATTCATACAACTAAGAATAACTGAGGTGGCTGAGTGAACCTAATCATAATGTTACATTCAGTGTTAGAAGTGAGGTTTTGATGATCCCCGTGGGTCTCTTCCAGCTCAGGATGTTCTATAATTCTATGATTTCCTCTGATATGTAGCTTTTAGCTGAGCCTGTGTTCAATGGTCCATGGATTCTGTAATTCCATCAGCTAATATTAGACTGAGTCAGCAACAACTTTGGCTGTGTCTTCAAGCTCTAGGGATGGAGCTTCTGCAATGTCTCTAAGCAGCATCTTCAGGTGACACGTTATTCTCTCTGTGAAGTTCTTCCTATTGTCCACACCAATCCTCCCAAGGCTCAGTGTGTAACCTTTAACCTTTGCCTCCTGTTATACTGTTGGCTTCTGTCAAAAAGAGTTTGGTTCTCTTTTCTTTGTAACTTCTTTTCAGAATGCCTCATAGCTGCTGGTTCTGCAAACCTAACAAACTCAAGCTCCCTTAGCCTTTTCTTTCAATTGCTTTTGCTCTGATCTTTTGTCAGATCCTTTCTGAGGGGAGGAGGGAGCCCTGAAGTCTGGAAACCAGCATGCACTCACTAGCCTGCAGAGAGGGTAATTAAAACTTTCCTTACGTGGATGTACTCAATACGCTTCTTTAATTTCTTGCATGGATGTGAATTTTACTCCTTTTGGGACTGAGCAATAGGAGTCTTGCCCATCTGAGGCCAAGCCTTGGATTTAGGATAATTTACAGTGATGAAGAACCTTGATTTGATATTGCATGATTCACTATTTGCATATGCAGAGTGATGGCTTTTATAACTGGTTTTTGAAGGTATTGCTGAAAAGAGTTATTTTGAAAGCATTCTGACTTTCTCATGGAATATTAAGCCATGAGAAAATTTATGATTTTTTAAAGTAGATATTAATTTTATTTGCTTGTCACTATGCACTGAATTTTGCATCATTGCAAGCATTTATTTGATTTCTAGTCCTGTTGAAGTGAATGCAAATATTGTTCTACTGAGGTCACTGTTAATTTTCATGATAAGAAAATCTTTTGAGAAAGTACTTAAGCTTTTATTTTTAGAATAAATTAAAAAATCTATATGATTGGCTGAAGATAATGGAAAAAAGTCTTGAAGTATCCCCAGAGTATCTACTTAATGCTAAAGCAAGTACCATGAAAGCCCTGAGAAAGGGAGCAGTGCAGAACCACAAAATAGAAGATACTCTGTAGCTGCCATGCTTTAAAATAAAACCAGCAGGTGTCTGAGCAAGGTGTTACTGGGACCTTCAGAACCCCTTTTGTTATTCATTAACACTCAGTACAGTCTAACTCTCTCTTTTGAGAACCATCTCAGGCTCTCCTAGGTCCAGCTTTTGATAGTGGTAGAATACTAGAAAAAAGTGGCAGTAATAACTGCATGTGTATTAATTCAATTTTGTGTATGTTGCCTCAATTGTTGGCATTTCATTTTAAGGTACTTGAAAATTTTGCTTAAGAATACACAATGTTAACATGTCCTTTTACTGTAATCATTACCAAAAAGTCAAATGTTAAAGTAGAACTTCTCTTGATTTCTCTGTAATTTGGGATGAAACTTCTCTAGTGGGGCTGAGCAGGGCTCCACCTTAGGCCCTGTGCTCTTCAATATCTTCATAAATAATTTGACACAGGACTGGAAGGGATACTGAGCAAGTTTGGAGGTGATACAAAAGCAGTAAGGAGCTGCTGTCTCCCTCGGAGGCAGGGAGCCCTGCAGAGAGACCTTGACAAATCAGAGGGCTGGGCAATCACCAGCCAGATGGAGTTCCACAAGAGAAAGTGCTGGGTTCTGCACCTGGGACAGGACAACGCTGCATGTATGGACAGACTGGAGAATGAGATGCTGGAGAGCAGTGCCATGGAAATGGACCTGGGGGTCCTGGTCCATGGCAAGTTGACCATGAGTGAGCAGTGCCCTGGCAGCCAGCAGGGCCAGCCCTGTCCTGAGGGACATCAGGCACAGCATTGACAGCCGGGCAAGGGAGGGGATTGTCCTTGTCCCCTCTGCTCTGCACTGGGGCAGCCTCACCTCGAGTGCTGGGGGCAGATTTGGGTGCCACAATATGAAAAAGAAATGAAGCTCTTGGAGAGTGTCCAAAGGAGGGCAACAAAGATGGTGACGGGTCTTGAGAGGAAGCCGTATGAGGTGCAGATGATGTCACTTGGTCTATTCAGCTTGGAGGAGATTGAGGGGAGACCTTAGTGTGGTCTTCAACATCCTCATGAGGGGAAGAGGAGGGGCAGACCCTGATCTTTTCACTGTTATGACCAGTGTCAGGACCCAAGGGAATGGCCTGAAGTTGTGTCAGGGGAGGTTTAGGCTGGATGTCAAGAAAAGGTTCTTCATCCAGAGTGTGGTTGAGCACCAGAACAGGCTCTCCAGAGAAGTGGTCACAGCACCAAACCTGACAGTTCAAGAAGTGTTTGGACAATGTTCTTGGGCACATGATGTGACTCAGGGATGGTCTTGTGTGGTGCCAGGAGTTGGACTGGATGTTCTTTGTAGGTCCCTTCGAGTTCAGTTTATTCTTTGATTTTGTGATTCACAGTCCATTGCCAATAGATGTCATATATAACCTCTGAAGAAGGTTGGTTTACTCTGAATGCTCATATTTAGGGAGCAACACCTTTTTACCAGTGGGAGCTGCTGCAAATTCAATGTTTGCCTCTGCCCTCCACATTTTTGTAATTTCATAGTAGAGCTTTTGTCTAAGAGCAGAATGGAAGATGTTTCATGAAAGATTATGTTCAATGACCTAATATTCAATTGTAATTTAAGGTGTAAGGTTTTCTTTGTTTGTTTTTTTTAAAAAATCAGATTCTTTTCAGCATGCTAACTGGTTTGGATCTATAAGCCAGGGTCTATGGAATATGTTAAAACAAATACTGCTCTATATAATCACTGTGTCCTCCTTTACATCATTCTTTTTGATACATCTGTTCCAACAGTTAATGGGTAAAGAATCAATAACTCAGAATAAATCAGTTTGGAATAACCAGCGGCTGGTCTGGTGTTGCATTAGTTATTTGGGTTTTTTTGATTTGACTGTTTTTTTTTTACTAGTGCCATTCATGTGAATTCTACCCATAACATCCCTGTAGATTTAGGAATTATGTCTTATAGGTAGCTGGGAACTTTTCAGTTCTTCATCTACACAAATGCTAGATCTCTGTAGAATTTACTTTGCACACAAGACCAATTAGAAAAATATCTTAATTCTTTAGTTTCAGAATATCTAAAAAAATGTAAGGTTGCATAAACCCCCTCAGTAACAGTATTCTCTATTTTCCCATATATAACTTTTTTTTTTTTTTGCAATAAAAGGCAAATGTAAATGCAGTAAAAAAGTTCAGAAATGTGGAAGATAATGAGAAATGGTGAGGCCTGGTTATTGCTGGTGGTCTCCATACTTTCCTGGGCCATCCTCTTGTGCTCTGGTTTCTCTCTGTGTAACAGGTTATGATCAACACCTGCACACTTTACAGTGAATGGCACAAGGTTGTGATTCAGTGTTATTCTAATAGAAATAATAAAATTATGTTCAATCTCCTTTCCCTTTTAGGATGATATTTCCTGAAAGGTTTTTCAGATTGACCTATCTCAGCAGAAAATTATTGTGGCATGCAGGAAAGAAAAGTCTTGCATCTGAGACTAAGTCTTAGAAGAATTTTTTTGACTAAATATTGCTGGAGGTAAAGTTTTATTCTCTTAGTTGGAATCTGTGTCACCCATAAAACCTGGAATAATGTGAGTCTCCTCAGGCTCTATTGTACTTACAGAATGTAAGGGAAACAATACAGAAATAAGGATTTTGTCCGTCAACTTAAATGCTAGAATTCTCGCATTTATTACAACTAATATGCATAGACAAATCGAGTCTGTAGCAGAGAATATTAGATGTCTGTTTTTTATGCAAATAGAACTCTATTAAAAATGTAAAAAATAATTAATTGTGGCATGGGTAAGTTTGTGACCTCTGAATGCTGTCTTAAAAGATAACTTATTATTTGAAGTGCCTACTGTTATATATTTCATTTTTTCTCAGCCAGTTTTTCATTGCAGGAGGATGTTGCTGCAGAGAGGAGAAAGCAGGCTGTTGTAGAACAAGTTATGGTGGATCAATTATGTAGGTAAATGAATTTATAATGTAAAATTTCAATTTTCCCTACAGAAGAATTTAGATCTGTTAGTGTTTGGCTTTTCTTACTTAAGAGCCAGAAAGTTTTGGTCATCTTGTTCCAAGTCTTATGAAGTCTTATGTAGTAGTATTATTTGCAAAAATTCTTTAAGTGGAAAATCTTTTTAATGCAACTTAAAATATTAGTTTAAATTGCCATGTGTATGTTATTTTTTTTCTGGAAATAATTTTTTATTTTATACTTGAATCTATTTTAAGGTCTTTACAATAGCACTAGCTCTCGAAAATAACCCTCTCACACCTCAAGAAAATATATGGATGCCTGATGTTATAAATTACAAGTCCTCAATATTTATTGTCCTGTCTAAAAATCTTAGCTTTATTAATAATTTTTAATCATTTATTAATACCGACACAGCACCTTTCAGTCATAAAGGGGTATTATACCAATGTTGGGCAAGTAGGAAAAAAAAAGGCAGTATTATAATTTGAATTGATCCAGGTTGTACAGTAAGATCTGCCTTCATTGCTATCTTCTTTAGCTTCAAGAAAGCATTGCTTCTGTGCAGAAAGATCCCGCTATTTTAAGCATGCTTTAATAATTCAGGGCTTTATGCAAGCTGTCTGGTTATGACAATATAAGAAGATGCAAGCTAGTTTAATATAGTTTCATGTTACTTTACACTTACTAAAAATTATCTGTGGGTATGTCTAGATTATTTTTCATTCTGTGCATAGTTTACAGTCTCTAGAGTCATCTGCCCTGGTGTTCCAGCCCATCAAATCCTAAGATTTTGAGGTTGAAATGTTGTTGCACTTCACCATTTTAGTCTTCCTTTGTTTCTGTTATAATGGCAGTTTAAATGACCTATATTGTTTAAAAGTCTATTAACACTTTTACACTATTTAAAAGCTGACATGACAAGAAGATTGCCTGAGGGAAACAAGACTGTCATGAAACACAATGTTAAATTCCAATTTTAATCCTCATTTAGCAGGATTAAAATTATGGAACTATACAGGGTAGAAACCCTCCGTTTTCAGATAAGGGCTTGGCCTGTGTCATATCCCTTTAAAGATTATACAGAGGTGAACTTAAAAATATACTGGTTGTGTTGAAGTGTTTCTGTACTACTGATGTTGCATTAAGCATACAGCTTTGTGCATCTTGGATCGTGGAGGCCCATTCTATGTTTAACCTCCTTCTGTTGCTTTGCCTTATTTTTTCCATATATTCCTTCTCCTACTCTGAACTCTTCTGTTGATAATGTCAAAACAATATTCAGTAGTGCTGCAGCTGCATCAAGATCGAGTTTTAATTTAAAAAATCTCTCTGTTTATGTTCCAAATATAACTGTGCAGTACTTCTAAACAAATTGGTATCAGATATCAGGATGTTAATCATAAAAGATTAGTTCAAAACTGTTGCATGAAAAAAACCTGTTAAAGGAAATACAAAAGTGGTTTTTTTAGTAGAGCAAATTTTGCAGTTAAATCAGTGTAACTGATGTGTACAAAGATTTATCTGTATAGATCAGAGAGCAAGTTTAGAAAATTATAATAGCCATGCAAAATTATTTTTCCCTTCTGATAACCATTTCAATAGCATAACAAGCGTCTTGTTTATTTTTAAAGGGTCTCTTCTTTTGCTTATTTGTTGAACTGATACAGAGAATATAAAAATGTTCAAAATACAGAGAATATCAAAATGAACCCAGTTCATCCGTTTCTTTTCTGCTTGTTGAGACTTGGAGATCCTCTCAGCTGTGTGGTTAGCACTTTAGGGGAGGAAGTGCCAATGTTTTTGTTGGATGACAGATTGGATAGGGCTCTGAGCAACCTGATCTAATGAAAGGTGTCCTGCCCCGAGCATGGGGGTTGGAAGTAGATGATCTTTAAGGTCCCTTCAAACCCAAACTATTCTGGGGTGATGTCACTGACCAGTGCTAGTAACTGATATCACTGATATTGGAGGGAGCCATGGTTAAAGAATATCACTGATGGAATATTTATGGAAATAGTAGAAATGATGAAAAACGTCACAAACCTTCATAATACCAAGATTTATTTTATATGAAGATGTATAAAATGTACTTTAAATAATACGTATCTGCATGTAACATTACTACATAGCAGTGCACTGCCAGAATATTATTGCATATGTTTGATTTTGAGAAATAGACTTAAGGGTTTGAAAAAACAAACAAAAAATTAGGCCCACAAGTTTATGCAAGCTTAATGGATAACTCCAAGATTGTATTACTGTATTATTCTTGGGTGTTTGCTTTCCTGTATTAAAATATGTAAGACCTGAAATTCAGCCATACTAATAGTCAACAGTCTTCTCCCTGCTCTTTGTGGTCAGGGCTGTTATAAGTGATCCAGAGCAGTCTACACATTCTGATACTTGCCAGGCAGCTCAAGGACTTCTGGAAGTTGGGATAGCACCAATGCGTGTTAGAAAAAGGACACTTCACGAAACAAAGTAAGTTTCTAAAAATAAATTTTCTGCTGTGAATTCTGTTTGCCTTTCGAGATGTTCTGGTTTTGGCTTGGATCCACCAGCTTCATATGAGGCCTTTTTTGTAGCTTTCCTGCTCTTGCCTAATGAGATAATTGGGATCTTTTTATGTGAATTCTCTGCGTATTATGATTGATTCATAGAATTTATAAAACCTGAGAGAACATTGTTTAGTTTATATTGATATTATTCATCACAAGGATTTGCCAACCTTTTCCAAGTGGTTGGATGCTTGCAATCCTGTCAATATCCTTTTAGAGATTCCTATCCTTAGGTGTATAAATTGCATAAATATGCATCTGTAAATGGTATTGTAGATCTTCACAATATAATCATACTTTTCTTTCATGTTTTGATTTCTGCTGCAATAATTAACCCTGTTGGCATTTAAATGACATTCCTGGACTGACAGCATTGTCAGTCGCTCCAAGGACTTAAATAAACCTGAGGAAACACTGTAATCCATAAAATTAAATGAATCTGCAGGTCTGAGTTTTGTTCTGTTAATTTTTCTCAACATTCAGCCAAGCATTTCTGCTTTGTGCATTTTAAAATCCTGCTCTAAAGTCTCTCTCATCAAATGTCATCTTTGTATTCTGAAAAAAAGGAAAAAAACCAAAAAAATCAGTCTCAATTTCTTACATCCATCACATAGACAAATCTCCATTTCTGGAACTAGTAATAGGGCCAAAATAAAATATTTAGGTGGGTAAAAAAACCCCCAACCTGGGTATTTTTGCAAGAGAACGCACTGGTTCATGGAAGTGTGGTGAGTGGTAGAGGTAAAGGTTAATTCTTTATATAAATGCATGTAAACAAATTTTCCCATTCATATCTATGTTCTCTGTGAATGTACTCTCATATTATATAACAGAACACTTTACAGCTCTGAGTTGCTTTCTAATTCAACTACAAAGGATCATCTCCTCAGCCAGTTGCCAAGGATACCGTATTTCATGGGTTTTGCTGTTTGGAAATGGTTGAGTTTTACATAACATTTATCTGTGGGCATATAGATATCATTACCATGCTGCATTATTTTCACAGAATAAGGACTAACTGAGACCAGGCTCTCCAACAAGCTATGCTTTGATAGTAGGATTATATCTAGGTAATCACAAATTTTGTGAAGCTTTTCAGTGCTCTGAATTTGTGAATGAGGATTTCTCTCTTGAACTGATTAATTGCACTGAATGTTTCTGCTCTCTGTGTTGAAGAAAAAAGGTATGTGTGGCTGTCCATGTGTAGTGCAAATTTTGACATGGCTAATGGATAGTGGCTTTACAATCCCATTGCACAATGTTAAGATCTGTAAGCAATGTTATGTTACCATCATACCCATAGCTCTATCCAGGACCATTACCACAGGGGCTGTGTAAAATAGCGCTTTTAGCTGTTGCATCTCAGTTGATTAAAATTATTTTAGCCTTATCTTAGATGTGGCAACTACTATAAGTAGTAATGGCATAGCAACATGTTCATAGCTCCTTATATATTAAAATTAAGAACGTCTTTGAAACTGTTCTGGTTTGAGTAGTGGTAGCATAAACATATTTTTCAGTTTTCAAAGTGATGCTTTTCTGCAGCTGTGACCTGTATACTTGTTAGACACAGCTGAGTATTTAGCAACATACTTCCATATACCTCAATGAATGCAGTAGTCCTGGTGTACGTAATCCTTTGGTTAATCAGTGAAAATTATATTGGCATACTAAAAACATGAAGCCTCAAGAGATGTTTTTAGCATTATGGAGAATGGAATATTGAATTAAAATACATGACTGGATTCACAAGTTGAATTTCACGATGGGTTAGAGAAAATAGTCAAAGAGCTCTTTAAAAAAATAAATTTCACAGCATGCAACACTGGAAATAAAATGGATACTGAGAGCAGCCTTGAGGAGAAGAACTTGGGGGGTGCTGGTGGATGAAAAGATCAGCATGATCTGGCAGTGTGCTCTTGGCACCCAGGAAGCCAACCATACCCTGGGCTACACCAAAAGAGACATGGCCAGCAGGGTGAGGGGGGGAATTCTGCTGCTCTGCTTCCCTCCCGTCAGGTCCCACCTGCAGTGCTGGGTGCACCTCTGGGGTCCCCAGCATGAAAGGGACCTGTTGGAGTGATCCACTTGAAGGTCACAAAGATAATCAGAGGGATGGAGCACCTCTCTCATGAAGATAGGTTGAGAGAGCTGAATTGTACAGTCAGAGGAAGGGAAAGGCTCCAGGGAGATCCTCTTGCCAGCCTTCCAGTGCATACAGGAAGGCTGCAGGAAAGTTGGAGGGGGACTTTTTTAAAGGGTGTGTAGTAATAGGACAAGGGGGAATGGCTTCAAACTAAAAGCAGGCAGGTTTAGATTAGATATTAGGAAGAAATTATTTGCTGTGAGGGTGGTGAGGCACTGGAACAGGTTGCACAGAGAAGCCGTGGATGCCCCATGTCTGCAAGTGTTCAAGGCCACATTGGATGGAGCTCTGAGCATAGTAGTCTGGTGAAGGTGTCCTGGCCCATGCCAGGGGTTTTGGAACCAGATGATCTTTAAGGTCACTTCTAACTCAAACCATTCTGATTCCAAAATAAATGTTACTTATGTTTGGGTTGAATTGGATTTATATAGATGAAAAACATAAAGGTGCTTTTCAATTTCCCTTCTAGAAATGGTCACGATGCTTGTAGGGAGTTGATTGGATTTTTTTTTGCATGTGACAAATCCCATTCTGTGTATGAATTTCGACATTTTGGAAAAAACAGGTAGGACACATTACTTTTTAAAAGGGATTTAGAAAACATATGTCACTCTATCTAAGAAGTTTTAATAAATTTAATTGTTTTAGTACCAGTTTTGAATTATTTCACAGGACAAATGCCTTGCCTTTCATTCAGAAGGGAGTTTATCAACATCAACGTGGACAAAGAAAGGGAAAAGCTTATGATTTTAGTGACTTCTACATTGTAAGTATTCTTCTGCTGAATGTAAAACAATTTTTTGGGGGGGTAATATTTGGATATTTGATTGTAAATTGTGATATAGTCTTCCGGGAAGACCAAAAGTCTTCTCCTTAAGTGACATTTTTGAATTAAAGGTTTTCAGAAGTCTGGATTGTTTTGTTGTCCTACGTTTTAGAGGTTCCCAATTTAGGTTTCAGATTAAGCTGTAGTTTGCAGTTTTCCCTCTAGAGGGCACAAGACTGCTGACAGTGTGGGCCTTCCTTGGACTAAATGATCCGCTCGGGAAGGAGAGTCCTGAAGAGGAAGTGGACCAAAGACCTTTGCAAGATCTCCTGGCATTTTTAACTCGAAGCAATGATTAAATGTCTTTTAAACATGAAGAAATTGCAGCTTAATTGTTTTTAACCTACAGTTTGAAATGTAAACAGCAGTTTGGAGCAAGTGTATGAAATAATGTTAAGCTTTGTCTACCAGCTAATCTGATGACTGATTTAAAATCTTATTGCGCCTTCTGTACTGCTGTACTTCTGTACTGAGTAAAGTGTTCATGGTTTATAAATACTTGAGCAAGTTTTCAAGTACAGACTGTTTTCACCAAATTCTTCACCTGCTCCTGCAAATCTGAAGTTTAGAGGAAAAACCCTGTTTGTGAGAAATGTAGTAAGTAAAAGAAGTCGACATTAGTTTTTAGTGTATTTTGTCTAATCACATGCCTGTCCTAACTGCTTACATAACCACCTAAGAATTTCGAAGATGAAATAGATGAGTTTATAATGTGGATGATAAAGCTACTTGTTGGGATTTTCATATTTTATTGTCATGTGTATTTTAGCAGCCTGCAGATGGAAATGTGTTCTGAATAAAGATGCATCATAAAGTCATCCAGAAAATGTACTTCATCGAGTTCAGTAGCTCTTTGGAATGATGCTGTGTCTGTGAATCTCCATATCTCCAAGCAATCATGCTTTCTGGGCAGACATTAAGATATGCAGATCTCTCAAAGTCCAAGTGGTTGAGGCCCTTGCACAATTACAGTGTCTCTGTCTCCTCCTTCCAAATTCATGAGTTTTGGAGACTTTATAAACCAAGCCTGCCCAGATATTACAGTTAGAGCTGCTGCATTTTTTTATTCTTCTCAGCATTCTTTGTGTTTAGTTTGCTGCTTTTCTTTCTTTCCTCTTCCCCTCTATTTACAAAATACACGACCTATTTTTAAATCATGGTGTGCTTTGCCAACAGGGAGCCAATCTGACTTTCCGAAGTGTTGATCATAACCTTCCAGAAAGTGTTAACCAGAACCCTGTCCTCACCCTTCGTGTGATAAATATTGATGAGGCAGCTATGGATTATCTAAAGTAAGTGCTGCTAACTAATGTTCAAATTACCTTTCCTTCCTTAAGGAAAAAAAAAATAAAATTGAGCTCCTAATGCCTTATTACTTACACTGCTAAAAACAGAATCCATATTTAGGCTGTTCTTAGGAGAAATTAGTAATAGATATTAGAGGATTTTGACTAGTTCAGTAACCTAGAATGGTAAGGAGTAATTTTATAGTAAGAATTGAAATGTGGAGCTGTTCTATTTGCTTTGTTTAAGGTCACATGTTTTTATATACAAATCATATACCTCCTGTGTTTCAGTTTGTGCCCATTGCCTCTTGTCTTGTCAACAGGCACCACTGAGCAGAGCCTGTCTCAGTTTTCTGTACTTCTTTCTGTCAGATATTCATACGTACTTGAGGGTAAGATCCCTCAAGGCTTCTTTTCTCCAGGCTAAACAGTTTCAGCTCTCCCAGCCTCTCCTCCTATGTCTTATACTTTGATCCCTTCCTGATTAGGAAGAAAATAATTTTAATCTCAATTAAATATGCTCAGTATCTAAAGACTACTTTATTAGCAGAACTTGACTATTATTTTCTTTCTGCAAATGTTTATGCACATGAAGCTTGTTCTCAGATACGGTAATATTCACTTAAAGTCCCTTTAGACTGAAAGCTTTGCAAAGGAGCCATAGGAAGCTAACAGTGCATAGAACAGTAAATTCAAATTTAATTGGTTCTAGAACTGTATAGTTGTATGATGCTTAGTGCTAATTTTTCCCTCTTGGCAAAGTTTCAGTGAAATAAAACACAATATAGTTTATTTTCAGATAGTTTATGTAAGACATTTTACATCTCAGAATCCTATCATTCAAATAAACAGCTTTTTCTTTCATTTGTTGCTAATCTTATACCTGTGAAATCTGGAGTTGAACCAGTGTTTTCCCTGAGTAGAAGAACCAGAAAAAAGACCTGTTCAATGGGTTGTTACTCTGGATTTTGTGCTACCTGTGATAGAATAGATTATTCCTTTTTTATGCTCTCTCTGTATTCTTTGGTGTTCTTGTACCCATTAGTGACTATATTTCAGTCTGTCTTTTTCTTCTGTATGAGGATGTTATTGAGCTCTCTATTGTCTGGTGCAAAACTCTTGAACTGAGTCCTCTTACTTTCATTACTCTACTGACAGAAAATCCTGTTGAGCTACAGTCCAAAAGGTCTACTGCAGGTTTCCAGAATCAGCTATGCCCTTCTGTCACAAACCATGAATCTTTTGGTTTGCGTGTGTTCTAGAGGGAGTGTCCTCTGCAGGTGGTTGTTGACTTTCCAGTTTAGGTGATCTGATGTAGGTAAGCTTTTATGGACTTCATAATGGGCAGTACCCAAAGTGGAGATTAAAAGTCCTCCTAGATAGCAGAGAGATAAGTCTTTCGCCTCAGAAAGCAGGAGGAGTATGGCATAGCAAAACACTGCTGAGCAAGCAGCTCAGAGTTTTCAGTAATGTTTTTCCATATTTTTAATATTCTGATTCAAATAATTGTAGGACTTAGTTGGTTTTGGTTTTTTGTCTACCAGTAGATTCTTCCACAATATTTTTTTATCAACCTTTATAGGTATTTCTGATGAAGGCTTGTGGGAAGCCCTTCTAAGAAGGATGCTTAGCAGAAAAAAACCCACAAAATTTAACCCTAATTTCTAGATGTATTTTTGGTCTACGCCTTTGCTATTTGTGTTCTAAAGAGAGATTCGAAAAGTACTTCATGTTATTTTCCTTTTGATGATTAAATGTGGTTGCTTTAACAAATTCTTCCAGTGGTATGAGATAAAGATTGAACTAAACATCTGGAGATTTTATGCATGGGAGGAATTATCCATGAATGAATTAGTAGAGGAGATGCCAGTTAGTATTGTTAGAAAATAATTTCTGCATATCTGCAGCTGGTCAGCAAGGACTTTTGTGAGTGTCCTCTCAAACCCAAGCAATTGGATATTGTGCTTATAAGGGTAGTATATGAGTTAAATATAAAGTTGAGCATGTTGGGATTTTTTATTACATCTGTTTTGAATATAGTCACATTACATGTAATTTCACCAATCAACATTAATTTTGACTTCTTTAGAGGTTCTTCTGTGGAACTCAAGGAAGAGTGTTCCAGGCAAGTGGTTGATGACATCAAAGTTTTCAGGAAGATTCAAGGTTTGTATCTACTAGAACCCATTTAATTTTAATTTCCATATCTCTATCTTTACAGCTCAGTGCAATGAACAATAGTGATGTTATGAAGATTTTGTTTGTGTAAATTAAATTCAACAAAAGTTAGATATTTATCAGAATATTATTAGACTCTGATACCGGCACAAATCACTCATAAGAAAGCTTTCTCCTAGCTCTTCAAATAAACAGTCTGGGTAAAGATTGTGCAGAATGTGCAGAGTAATTAAGAATGTAATCAATAAAATGTTAATCTTTGTGTCGACATAATCTCTGAAAAAATTATGAAACATAATGCTGATGTTATGTCACACTGGCATTAAATTTATTACTGGCCAAGTGTACAAACACCATCTCATTTCTTCCATTAATTTTGTGCTAGATGCTTGTTTTAGCCATTGTTTTTATACATTGATAAGTTGCATTTTGCTATTCTCTATTATTATGCTTTTTAAAAATCATGAGTATAATTGTGTAGTGTCCTCTGGAATATGTAAATAAATTCTACCACATTCTTATCTACAGTCTTTAAGACAAAGGCATGGCTTTTTTGTTGAAGATTATGGAATTATGTTTGTACAGGGTTGTGTATTATTTTTGTAACCTTGTCAACAAAAATGGTTGATCTGAGCAGCTCACAGCTTATATAATTTCCCCTGTTTACTGTCATTATCAAAACCTGCTTTAAGTAGTCAGTCTTTGGTCACTAGAATCTGCTTGGACATTTACAAAAAAATTGTTGGAATAATAATTAGTGTTATTTTTTAATCTTCTAGTTATTCCATTTTTCCGTTTGCATAATATACATAAGCTGCCTTCTCAGTTATCTGACTACATCTAAGGTTTGGTGGTGTGGCCTGGAAGAATGTTGTGTGTGTCAAGGCACCTTTTAACATACATCTGAGTTGCATCACTGGAAAAAACTTCCTTCTTTCACCTTGCCCCTATTTGTCTTTAAAATT
This sequence comes from Illadopsis cleaveri, assembly GCA_013399915.1. Classification (NCBI taxonomy): domain Eukaryota; kingdom Metazoa; phylum Chordata; class Aves; order Passeriformes; family Timaliidae; genus Illadopsis; species Illadopsis cleaveri. The sequence goes on along the minus strand of VXBB01003031.1, from coordinate 143,992 downwards.
GTAGATACAAGTAATTTGAAGGTAATAGCAGGTTACTTCTGTTAACAGAGAATTCTGAGAAACTCAGACATCCCTAAGTGATTATGCTAGCTGAAGACTTTCATAAGTCTTATCATAGAAATTGTGTATAATTTGGGAATGATTTTGCCAAATTAGTCATTTTTGTCCTTGTTTCCACATGTACTTAACAAGTTTGTAGAATAAAGAAGCAACTCTGTGTCTCATAATGGAAGTTTTGTATTGTTCTGAAGTAGTTGTTCCAAAATTACTTTGTATGTTATGTAATCGGTTCCTCACAGAAGTAGGCAGTTTTACAGTCTGAACATATAGAGGGCAATAGCCATTTTTTCTTTCCTTATGTGGTCTCTTTAGAAAAAAGTTTGTTAGATATTACTTGTTAGACACACTTTATATGATTTTCACTCAAATGTTAAATAAATGATGGTTTCCTTTTGGATTGGCATTCTTTCATCAAAGATGAGGGAGCCCTAATGCATGGGTACGTCTTTCTAACCAGCCCTGTTACATGTAGACGTAGTGTTCTTTACTTCTATATTGTCTTCATAGCAAGTGGACAGATTCAGGTAAATGTTGTGTCCTTAATTTCTCTGTAAATCCTCAGGTATATTCAGAGAAACACTAAGTAAAAGAGGAGTTTGGGTTATAACAGGCTTAGGAAAGTATTTCCGACAGACAGCAATGGTTTTCTCTCTCAGGCAGCCTTGAAAGAAGCTCTAAAAGTATTCCATTTGGAAATGCCTGAAGGGGTGAGTCTAGCTGAAATGGTAAACATGGATATTATCTTTCTTAATTTATGGAATTGCTTCTTTTCTTTGCTTAAATCTATAGTTTAATACCTGGGTTGTGCATGGGTTTGTTTTTTTTTCTTCCCTTATGGTATGTTGGCATTTCTGCATTCAGTTCTATGTGAAGTTCTTAAAAATAAAAAATAATATATTTAAAAACATGGAATCTTTTTACATTATGACATGAAGGAGCAAGTGTCATTGCAACCCTTTTTTTTTCTCTTTAGGCTTTAAAAAAAAATATAGTTTATGCTCTTTAGTTAGGTTTTTTCTTTGTTTTATATATTATGTTGTAAAAGTAGCTCACAGCTACTCAGAACTGTGAATAATGTGAATTATGGTCATCAGTGACCGCTGATGACATACATTATTTTTACAAATCTTTGAGTGAGTTTGGATGTAGAGGTTTGGGGGGTTTTGTGAGAATACTGTAATTTCCCATTATAGCAATTGTTCTATTTCAGGATATAGTGAAGAACTTTGGCAAAATATTTTTAAATTGCAGGACTTTGAATCCTTATGGCTTATTCTTGATGATAGCAAGAGTGATAAGGTCGACTATGGAGAATTTACTCATGCCATATTTGGAGAAATGAATGAATATAGGAAAGCATTTGTGAGAAAAGTAAGTTTTATTGCAGATATTTTAAGTGTAAATACTTTGCAGTCTAACTTTGGAGTTAGTTACTCGTCATATTCTAGTTGTTGGGTTGTGTTGTTATTTTTCTTAAGTTCTGTACCTGGAAATTGACTTCTTAAAGTTTCAGATGAGTTTATCCACAGAAAGGTAAATTAGTGGACTACATGCTGTTACATTGTTAAATTAGTTCATTTTGAATTCTAGGATTGATTCCTTTATTATTTTTAGTTTTCATGCATATGTGCTATTCTTATAGTTCAGTCCAGTGTCTAAAGCATCTGGCACCCTGAGACTATCTCTTCCAGAAGTCTGTTTCCTTATTTTGGCAAATGGCAAATTTTGGCAAATCTACATGTGTAGACTTTCTTCCCGCAATGCCTGAAATAGGAGGCAGTAATACTTGTCTCCTTTCAGACCTACAAGAGTCAATCTATTTGTGAGACATGCTATATGGGAAATGCCACTTGTTAATTGTCTGTAATGTAATGTGGAGCTGTTTGCAGTATCAGACACTGATCACAAACCAGCCAAAGGAGTAGCAGCTGGATATCAAGATCAAGAAAAATGACATATACTTTCATGCTTTCAGTCATGGAGGCTCCTACTCTCCTGGCCTTATGTATCAAGCATGTGTATTTGAGTAAACTGAAATGAAAATGAAGCTGCTGTTAGCAGTGCTGGAGAGGCTGTGTGGAGGCTTCTGTCAGAATGATATGGAATCTTAATAATTGGAGGAGGCAGAAGGGAAGCATCTAAACTTCTGATTCTAAGGATGAGCTAGAAATTAAGGAGAGAAGACAGTTTTTTTTGCATTGACTAGGGAGACACACATTTGATGTGAAAACTGTTGAGGTAAAATAATCATGAAACTCCATAATCTAGAATGATTTTCTGGTATCTGGTAACCTTACATAAATTAGGTAAATTGATATAATCCATTGCACAAGATCTAAAAGTATGTGCTAGGTGTATTTGATCTTTTCATCTTTCCACCTTTTCCCCCTCTGAGAGGCTTATATGAAACTCTTTTTTTTCTCCCATAGGCTTATATGAAACTAGATTTCAACAAAACTGGAAGTGTGCCTATGGTAGATGTCAGAAAATGTTACTGTGCAAAGAAACATCCTCCAGTATTGGCAGGTAATTGACATGAACAAACAACCCCAAATCTGTAACTATGGAGGTCATCTTGTTAGCAGAGATAGCAGATCCAGAAACTGGTTGGAAATACAAACTATTTTCATATTTACTTAGACTTGAGCTGCTAAAGGGGAACTTTCTTCATCTGAGGACTTAAAATGAGTCTCTCCAGAACATGAATATAAGTAGCAATGGAGTTCATACACACATTTTTAATACTTGCTCTTTTTCAAGCTGCTAATACTACTGGTAAGCAGAGTAGTTCTTTTCCTTACCTCTGTAAGCAGTTATTTCTCAGCTTTCATCTCTAAGTTATCAGTGGCAAATATGATATTAATAATTTTCACTTAGTAGGATACTGTCATTTTCACATTACTGTTTTCCATCAAAATATGCAAGAATTCCAAGCGGCATGGAATGTGCTCAGCACTTGAATAATTTATTCAGAAGGAACTTAATTTATTTCTGGGACAGGTTTGTCATCTTTTACAGAGGAAACGCTGGTTTCTTCCTTATTTTTTCAGGATTCTCAAAAATGTTTAAAGTCTGCCATTGAGAAAATAGGAGCTTAAATGTTTTTATGCCAGTTTTAAAAAATAATACCTCCATGTACCAAACTAGTCACTGTGAAAGTCTCCATGGTGTCACGACCTTTTCTTTTTCACCTGTAGAAGAGAGGATTTTTTTTATATTTCCAGTGATTTTAAGGGTAACACATGAAGTCACATGGGGGTATAGGGATACAATATGTGATTTTTTTCCAATGCTGTATTGACCTATTTTTTGTACTTTTTTTCTCAATGCTATGAAATAATCTTGAGTATTATCTTTATAAAACTGCAAGGACATAGATGTAAATTGCAGAACACTTTTCAAATGCCAATTTCCATCTTAAAGTTTTCCCAGAACTTTGAAGATTTGTTACTGTAAACATATGTTTTCTTACAAGATAACTTCAGAATTTTAGTTTAAAAATGCATTATGCAGCTTTTGCAGTCATTTGAAGGAAAACATTTTCCTGATCTCATAGTTCATTGCAATTGGTTGACTTCATGTTTTCTGTTGATACTTAGTTCTATCATGCTTTTAAAGTAAGGTAATTTCTACAGGTGGTAATAAGTGAGCCAATGACTTAATTCTGAAATTACAATATTGAATTTGTTCATGAAAAAATATTTGCAAGCTAAAATTTGAGTTTCTTGCCTGAAGTATGTAAAATGCTACATATTCACTCTTCTTTAAAATGTGTTTAATAGAAAAATATACTTTCATAGGCAAAACTTCAGAAGAAGAAATTAAATCATCATTTCTAGAAGCATTAGGAGAGTCCTGCAGCAACCCCAATGAAGTGTCTTACCCTGAGTTTGAAGATTACTATGAAGGATTAAGTTTTGGAATTGTGGGTGATGATGATTTTGTTAATATCTTAAGAAATTCGTGGGGAATTTAGAGTGGAAGATGACAAAAGAAGGGACATTTTCTAATCAAGGAGTGACTAAATAAGAGAGGATTTAGTCTTGATGTGCATTACTTTATAATTAGTGTCTTAAACTGATTTCATGGACAGAAAACTTTAGATACTTTCAGAATAATACATGGCAAATTTCATGGAGTGGCTGTTGAGTTATGCTAGCCACTCTTCTAATAAAAATGCTGTTCATGTCTTTTCACGAGAAATTATTAAGGCTGTTTCCCATAGCAAAAGCCATAATTTTTTAATATTAAAATAAAATGTCCTATTTTAAAATAAGAGGAAATTAGAACACTAAAATGCCTGAAAGGGATATGTGCAACAGAAAATTTTGTTTTATGATGCATTGTGAAAAGCTTCAGATTTGACTACATAAATGTGAATGATAGCTTTTCTTCAGAAATTTTCTTATAACATTCTCTGTCTCACTTATTTTTTCTTATGCTGGTACTTAGCTTGAAAGAGAGCAGGTCATGGTTTTCCAATTTTGAGGATGTCTGCTGTACTGAAAGTGCAGAGATGTTCACAGCATTTAGCCTCTTGGCCTGTGCACTGTCTTGACTGATCTTGCTTTGTCATTTTGGTCAGGCATCCAAAGCTGAGCATTGAATCTCAGAGATTTTAGTAATCACACATGTATCTTGTAATGCATATTTCCTTTCCTGTATTTTGTTAGGTGGTTTTCACACCAAATAAGTTATATTTAGATATCTGTTTTCTTTATATTGTTGGATTTTTTTAACTAAAACATAGCAGCTGTAGATTTTGTTAAACTGATATATAGCATTTCCTATCTACTCTGAAAGTATAAAACAAAAAAGTATTAAAAAAGGCCCAAAACAACCACCTCTGCCACCACAAAAATTAAATCATAAATTAAAATATTCTTTGCTATTTCAAATGTTCTGACAGGTATGGTTTTCAATGTAATACATCTTGCTAATTCTGTAAAATTCTTTGTGTTAAGAAATAAAAATATATAGTTAATGAGAGAGAGACTTTGGTTTTGATAGACCTGTCACTGAAATTAACTGTATGTTGAACTGCCTTTCTTAGGCCTATGCAATTAAAATATGTAACTTTCCTCTAGGCTTGTCTGCCTGGTTTTGAATTTATAGTCTGTGGTTAAAAGAATCTTCCTCTGTGACAGAATTTGTGTTTCATAGGAATTAAAGAGCAGTGCTGGAATGGGTGCTGAAATGAGGAATTTTGGTCCACTATGGCTAAGTAGCATAGTCCAGCTATAGTACTTCCTTGTTCTCATAACTTGTGTGTTTTTATGTCAGGATTATTTGACCATGGCCTCAAATGTAGCAAGTATTGGAGGTTCTACTCTAAATCCTCAAATGAGGGATTTTAGGGGAGTTCTTTCGGGGCTGCAAAAGTCTGTATGTGTTTTTTTACAGGGAAACATTTTTGTCAATGCATATTCTAAGAAATAATTCTGACTCAATATGATTTTCTTTTCCTCATTCCTGCTGGAATTTATCTCACTGTATAGGTCATATCTGCCACAAATTAATTTTGTTATCATGGAATTGAGGTGCTGTTATAAGAACATAGCTTTGGTAGTCCTGCATTATTTTTTTTTTATCTGAAGGCAGATCCCTAATAGGATAATCTAAAATAAATTCTAAAGGTCAAAATTTTCTTGAAAATGAAAGCAGTACTGTGATAATTATGTGAAACATGCTATCTATGTAATTTCTATTAACTACAAGGTCATTTGCACAGGTCCTGCTTGACTAACTTTATCTCCTTTTATGATCAAGTGACTTGCCTAGTGGATGAGGAAAAGGCTTTGGGAGTTGTCTGTCTGGACTTCAGTAAAGCCTTTGACACCATTTCCCACAGCATTCTCCTGGACAAACTGGCTGCTCATGGTTTGGACAGGTGCACTGTTTGCTGGGTAAAAAATTGGCTGGTTGGCTGGGTCCAAGAGGGTGGTGGTGAATGGAGCTACATCCAGCTGGTGACCAGTCACTGGTGGTTTCCCCTGGGGCTCAGCAATGGGGATAGTCTATTTAATACCTTTATTGATGATCTGTATGAGAGAATCAAGTGCTTCCTTGGTAAGTTTGTGGACTGTGTGGGAGTATTGATCTGCTGGAGGGTAGGAAGGCTCTGCAGAGGGATCTGGGCTGGATCAGTAGGCTGAGGCCGATTGTATGAGGTCTTAAATTTGGGCAACAAGGCCAAATGCCAGGTCCTCACTTGGGTCACAACAACTCCGTGCAGCACTACAAGCTGGGGACAGAGCGGCTGGAAAGTGGCCTGGTGGAAAAGGACCTGGGGGGGCTGGTTGGCAGCAACGAAACATGAACCAGTGTGTGCCGAGAGGGCCAATGGTATCCTGGCCTGTATCAGCCAGCAAGACCAGGGCAGGGATTGTTCCCATGTACTGGGTACTGGTGAGGCCACACCTCACCAGTTCTGGGCCCCTCTCTACATGAAGGACATTGAGGGGCTGGAGTGTGTCCAGAGAAGGTAAACTGTGCTGCCGAAGGGTCTAAAGAGTAAGTTATGAGAGGCAGCTGAGGAAGCTGGGGTTGTTTAGTGCAGAGAACATGAGGCTCAGAAGAGACCTTATTGCTTTCTATAAGCACCTGAAAGGAGGCTGTAGCCAGGTGGGGATTGGCCTCTTCTCCCAGGTAACCAGCAGCAGGACAAGAGGAAATGGCCTCAAGCTGCAATGAGGGAAGGTTAAGATTGGACATCAGGAAGAGATATTCACTGAAAGGGTGATTAAGCATTGGAACAGGCTACCCAGAGAGTCTTCATCTCCAAGAAATGACTTAGCACATGGTGGCGTTTGGTCAAAAGTTGGACTCAGTGATCTTGAAGGTGTTTTCCAACCTTACTGATTCTGTGATCTGTTGTTGCTGCATCAGATCTTGATGTCTATGGTGAATTTTAATGGCATTCGCAAAAGCCACTTTTATCTGCTCGCAGTTTCTCATTGTCTAAACTTCAGATGGTAGAAAAGAATGCAAACCAAATTCTTCCCAAGTTTTGCCCACCATGCTTACTGTGAATAGAAAAACACAGTAACTATTCAAACCAAGGTGTGTGGTATCTGATTTTTCATTAAGAGTTGTCTCAATGGCCTGATTAATTGTGCTCTGACTTGCTCGTATTTACTTGTGAACATTTAATGAATGTGAATCCTTTTCTTTTATTAATGCTTCGTAGCTTTAAAACCATCTGGAAATGCCTACTGGGTTTACTGCCTTCAAATGTATTTCAAACAAAACTTTCTACATTTGCTATCTTTTTAAGAATTGCCGATGTTTTCCAAATTATAGTGTATTTTTAGTTAAAGTGGGGTTCTCAAAGAAGATTCTTCACTGAAACTCACTGCTGAATAAACTAGTTGTCTTCATGCCACCATAATTTACACTTCTGCTAAAAAGTTTTAGCAATTTGCTGTAACTGAGAACATCAGAAGTCCATTATGGTGTGAACGTATTTTGTCCTATTAGATGTGCAGGCTCCCAGAGGACAAGTAGAGATTAGTTAAGTGGTTTAACTCCTTATTCTTAAGGTCTGTAACTACTTCATGAAATGAATATGCACTGACACTGTAAGCTGGAATGTTTAAGAGCACTTTGAAAAATTGAAGCTCAGGCACACAGAGCAAACCTTCAGTAGCTTCATTTTGTCTGCTAATGGAAATACGGCATCCTCACTAGGGATGGCTTTGTTGCTGAGAGGAGGCATTTTTACTGATTCACACTCAAAAACTCGTTTCTCTTCTGTAAGTTATTGCCAGGTGATCAAATTGTGTGCATCTTTGTGGCCAGAACAACAGAAAGATTAAAAATGTATCTACCACTGTGTGTTTGTAGGGATGTGCTGTTTACTTTTGGAGTTTGAGTTTTTGTTTTTATGGGCATTGGCTTTTTGATGTGTTGGTTGGGGTTTTTTTTGTTTGTGCATTTTGGTTCTTTATTGTGTGAGGTGTTTTGTCTTGTTTTTTAGTCTTTTAGGTTTTTTGGTTTGGTTTGGTTTTGAGCATGCTATCTCTACATAGTTAAAAAGCCTAAAACTGATTTCTGATGTATTTAAGAAAACAGGTAAGTTGCTGTGGCAGAAAAAAGGAAGGTAGAAAATCGCATGCATTTTTTCCTTGATATTACTCTAATAGTTTATCCTTCTTCTTCATACTTAGCAATTCAGAGACTGACATAGTTCAGTACTTGTTCTTCATGTTGTTAATCATCTTGTCTTTGGGAACTATTCTGTTGTAACCATCAGACATCTCCAGTGATGCAAGAGGTCTATATCCTGTTCCACAAGGGACATTTCAAAATATTAACCAGATTGGAAGGTACTTAGGAAAGAAATGTGGTAAGACATTACTTGCATGATGACCCTATGAAATATTTTTATTTTGTGACTCCTGTACTTTTGTGTGTCCCTTTTTGACTGTGAGGAACTTGAGGCCTAAAGTTGATAAAAATACTTTAAGAAAAAAAATTAGATCTGTTTATCAAAGTTTCTTAATGTTTATTAGAGCATCTGTTGTGTTTACCTGGAATTTATAGTATCTGACTACCTCTTTTCTGGGTATTTTTTCATCCTCTATCATGTGTTGCATTTTGGATACGTGCATAGAAACTTCAGCGTCAAAATTTGCTGCCACTGTCAGAATGGATGATATGGAATGCTTTACACTGCTGTATACTTCACACGGGGGAAACCCCATTCTGCTATAGTAAAGCACAGGTTAATATCAGTGAAAGCTAAAATAACAGCCTCAGACATGTATATTAAAGCAATATTCCTTTTTTCTTACAACTTGTGTTGAGTAGGTATACACTTAGTCACTCCTGTGTCTAATTCTGGGATCCTATGATTTGTCTTGGCATGAATTAAATCCTGTACTCACAGTGGTAAAATTATTCCCCTGAAGTAATTTCTTTTGACAATAGCATTTGCCTTGCAGATGCAGTGATTAACTGCAGGCTTCAGTTGTGAATACTGCAGTTGTTTTCATCCTTTAGACATTCTTGGATTCTTCTCCATTCTCAGTGTTTCATGACCAAAGGAAACATCAACAGAAGTCAAACCACTGCTTTTATTTTTCCCTTAGAACAATCATTTTGGAAGTGCCTGATGTGGCAACACAGTTTAAATCAAGATATAATATTCTGTTTTTTACAGGTTTAATATGCTTTTGAGAGATATCTGTTCTAGATATTCTTGTTGCATAGATCCAAGTAATCACAGGAAATAGGCACTCCAAAAATTCAGTTATTTATTTATTAAAACCAGTGGATTGAGAAGGGAATCAGTTGTCGGTGCCAGATACTTTCCATATTCTTTGTGTTTATTTTTTTGATACTTTGCCCCTTGTTTGAGACTATGTGATTTCTAAGTTCTCTTTCCAGTTTTATCTTGGTATGCCTCCAAACTTTTCTTTTGGGAACATCCTTCTTGGAAATGAACTTCTTCAGTAACAGCCATAATGCTAAAATATGTTCAGAAATAAATTAAAAAAAAAAAACAAACAAAAAACCAAAAAAAAAACAAAAACAAAAAACCCCCCAAAAAACAAAAACAAAACCAAAACAAAACAAAAAAAACCAACCAAAACCAAAGAACACAAAAAACCCAAAAAATATGAGCTAACATCCAGCAAGAAACGTCTGTGGGGAAAAGGATAAGAGACAGGGCAGATAAAAAAAAATAGTAGCTGCAATGGCATTCCTAGTCATTAATATTTTTTGTTCATTCATATCTTTTGACTTCCCTCTTCCTTCTGGAACACCAGTCATAAAGCAAAGCCTACCCTGTACTATTGGTCCATGTAAATATTATTCCTTCACATAAAGTCAGAAGAAATCTGTCTAGAAGAGATTTTACAAGGTTTTCTACTCCATTATTCTGTATTATCTAAAAAAAACTTTCTCATTCGTGATGGAGATTCCGCCACATTCCCAGGTAATCTGTTTTATTGCTGTTACAAGTTGCCTGCTAATTGACCTGAATATTTCTTGCTATGGTTTAAGCTGATTACTGTTTCTGCTATCCCATCCTTCCCTTATGTAACAGCTTTGAAAACTATTATTACATCCCTTTGATCTGAAGTCTGCTAAATATGGCGGTTTAGGAAAATTGCATTAAGTGGACCCATTGAAGACCATTCTCATTTTTCTCCCATAAGTGCCAGTGGGTACTTTCCTTGTGTTGAATTCAATGTTCTACATAAGACGCAGTGCTCTGCTTAAGGTCTTGCCAGTGAGGTACTTGCATTATAGACCTTACTTTTTTATCAGATGTCTTTCCTCCCTCTCTCTTTCCTTTCACAACCTGATTTTGTTGAAGTCTTGCTGACATTGTGATTTTAACTTACAAATTTTCTTCTCAAGAACTGATTTTTCTTGCATCATTTCAGTTGAAGTCAAACAGTGAAGTTCTACCATGCTTTGAGATATCAGGAGATGTTCCTGCTGGAAAATCTGGTGTGAGTGTCTCAGTTTTGTGGGAACTTTGTGCTTATGCTTCTTTTCAGACTCCTAACAGGTTTGCATCAGCTTTACCTGACTTGAAGTATTATTTCTCCTTCCCAGTTTTGCTTCACAGGATACATGTTAGTGAAATCCACACCATAAACATGGAATCTTTAATGGAAAATAAAAAAGAACTGAACAATTTTATTTTTTAATCCTTTTTTTTTAAGAGCAAGGGTAAGCGTAAAGGGAGAACCAAGACGTAAGGTGTTTAACAGCAGCTTTTGTCAGACACTTTATGTAAATACACATTTAATAAATGTAATATGACTATGTATGCAGGTATTTATTAGAATAGATTTTACCATTGCTTATTTTTGATACCATATGGAAATGGAATATATGGAAAATACTTTGTGGCAGTTGAAAACATCTTTATTAGACTTTGTAAATGTAGTAATCCCTGTTGCAGTCTGATACATAGAAATGCAGGTAAGGCAAGCCAAAGGCTGCTTCTCTACAACAATGCTCAAGATATAGGATGTCTATTATTTCCTGTTCCTCTCTTCTTTTACTTAAGTTAGGCTGCCTCTAACCTGGTGAAATGAAAGGTTTTATTCAGTAAACATAGGGGAGGACTGCTGTTTCCAGGTAAGATTTTTCTTCAGCCTCCTTGTCAACTTGCTACTGTATTAATGTCTGCAATGCCTTCCTCCTCCTCCCCTGTGAAGTTACTGCCATAAATAATACATAAAACTGTGAACTGCCTTTCACCCTGAAAATGCAGTCCCCAAGGTTGCTTTAGACACTAGTCAGGATTATGTCAAGATTACTAACTCTTTAGTAGTCTTTTTGGCTTAATTGCATTTTTCTCTCACTAAAATGAAGGGAGTACTAAAACCTGCAGTTGTATTAGTTCTAAATAAACATGGACTACAAACTGTTCCTTTGTATTTTGACTTCAAAGACAGTCTTTTTGATAATTTGTTAGATTGAATTTGTACTCTTGGGCTGTAGAGAATTTTTGATAGCAGCATAAATGTAGGCTGTGAATTCTTAATTCATATCTATGAGCAATTTAAAGGTGGAAAAAGATGGTTTTGACACCTAAAAAATCAACCCAGAATGAGGACAACATCATGATACTCAGTTTAGATTGAGTTTTAATTGCTGGTTTCTAATATCTGTCTTGATAAAAAGTGCTCAGAAGCATCGAACAAGAACTGGCATGGTAGGTGTCTGTTTAGTGATCTAATAAAATGTAAATGGAGGCTAATGTCTTATCTGTGCTTCTGGAAATGCCTTATGTCCACTCTGTACCATGAAGCTGATTGTCCTGTTGTCAAAACAGGATGTGGAGATGCTTTTCCCTTTAGGAGTGATAATGAATATAGGACTTCTTGCCCATCTGTATTCTTGAATGCATTTTGCCTAAGGGAAGGGCTGGGTGGCTATAGGATGGGAGCTGGCACATGGGACCTCCTAAGAAATTTTCAAAATTAATATTAAAAGCCTAAGCCAAGGAGTTATTAAAAAATGTAAATGAACCTGATAAGCAGTGGTCTTTTTTTTTTCCTCCAAGATTAGCATAATATTCACATTAATTATGATACTGCTAGATTTTAAATTAGAGCTTCCTTTTACGGAGGAGGAGTAGCAATCTTTTAGTCACAGTAGTGGGAGAAACTTAAAGGTATATTTAAGTTGGCAGCTCTGCTCTCAGAACCTCTCTTTTCGCATTTTTTCTTCTACTCTGTCTCCCATTTTGCTGCTGAATCTTTTTGAGCTGGGACATCAGTGGCTGTTTCATTAATTTGCTTTCTAGCTTTGAAGAGCCTAAAAGGTGTGTCATGGTGTGAGCTAGGCACATCGGGATATAATCCTTCCCTCAGAAAACGTAAAATATGAGTTGGAAAAGAATATTAGACCAGGAAGAGATGAGGATGGGAGACAGAGAATACTATGTTAATGATATAAACAGGTCACTTTTAATGTAATAGCAAGTATCTCAAATTGCTTCTTGCTTAACAAGTACCTATAGCAGCAATTTGTAGTATGAAAAGATTACTGAAAAGTCAGAGCAAATCTTCAACTCTGCATAGGCTAGCAGGAACACTAAGGCAGGTCCTTAGGTAGGTAGGAGTTTAAAATATTATGAGGATTTCCTTTGTTTAGGCGATTTTCAAGCAGGTCTTTAGAAGCCATTCTTTTTTAGAGATATCCTTTGACTCTCCCATGTGATATTTCCTGGCTGCATAAAGTTTTATAAAAAACCAAATGTTACATGGTATGAGAATGCTTCTTCCATTTTGACAGAATACATTTGCAAAAAGATCTAATAGGAAGAATTTTGTTGGCTTTGTGTGTGGGCTGTTGTGAACCGTGATCGAGAAAAAGCAGATGAGAACCTGAGTGGAACACAATGACAGCAAGGGACTTCTCTGTGCATACCTTGCCAGCAGCTATCTTGCATATTCAAATGGCATTCCCCACTACAGCGATGGCAGATTGATTTCTGTCTCTCTGCCAGTCCTCCCAAAGTCTGAATTGCAAGCTAAGTAGAAGGGTGAAAGTTACAAAACTGCCACCTTGAATTCTCACCAGAGGCTGATAGGAAATTTGTACCCATCCTGCTGCAAATGTGCTGTGATTTTGAAGTGAAAACATATCTTTTAAAAAGGGGTATTAAACTCTCAGGACATTTTAGCCTGCATGCTTTCAAGCTGTAGGGAGATGGAGGTGTTACAGCAACCCATTCTCAAGAAAAGGTATCATGAGAGTTGTGGCAGTCTCGGTTAGTCCCTGGCAGGAGTGTGCTGCTTTAGGCAGCTGCTTTAGGGTGCCTCTTATGCTGTCACACTCTTTAGGTTGCCTGCTTATTCCAAAGAAAAAGCAGAGCCTTCCAGAACTTTAGGGAAGTTCACATATCATTCTCTTTCTGAATATGTAAAAGTTTATGGAAATCACCATAGCCGTAGTGACTAGCAAAAGTGAAGTGGTTATTCACTGTTCCTGTGGGACACAGATGTTAGAGGTTGATCCCCACTTCCCCGTTTCTATGATTGGACAGATCAGATTAGTCCAGGACCTAACACCTGTCTCTGTTCTGGGTTCCTACTGCAGGAGGTGTGCAAGGACTCAGACAAGACTGCTGATGCCCTGATGGCCCCATTGCTTCAGTCCAGGCACATCTCTCCACATCTCCACTTACACCCACATGCACAGGACAGGTAGGTGGCTGAGGCTGGTGTTGTACCTCCTGTCCCTGACCCAGGTGGTGTGCTCAACACTATTTGCTGCAACAGCAGCCCCTGAGCCTGCAGCTACCCCACCTTGGTCCAAATCAGCTCTTTTTTTTT
>VXBB01003031.1:87302-119904 GCA_013399915.1 Illadopsis cleaveri | reverse complement strand
CGGCGCCAGCGAGTTTTTCTTCGACCGGCCCCCAGGGGTCTTCGCCTATGTACTCAACTACTACCGCACCGGCAAGCTGCACTGCCCCGCCGACGTCTGCGGGCCGCTCTTCGAGGAGGAGCTGGCCTTTTGGGGCATCGACGAGACCGACGTGGAGCCCTGCTGCTGGATGACCTACCGCCAGCACCGCGACGCCGAGGAGGCCCTCGACATCTTCGAGGCGCCCGACCTGCTGACGGGCGAGCCGCCCCCCGACGGCGACGACGACGACTTGGCCGCCAAGAGACTGGGCATCGAGGACGTGGGGGCGGCCGCCGAGGGCAAGGGCGGGCGCTGGCGGCGGCTGCAGCCCCGTGTCTGGGCGCTCTTCGAGGACCCTTACTCCTCCCGTGCCGCCAGGGTAAGCGCCGCCGGCCGGCGCTCCCACCGGGGGTGGGGAGGCCGAGGGGCTGCTGGGGTCCCCTGAACGGGACCCGGCATCACGGGGAAGCTCGCCTCGCTTGGGGTGTGCCTGCAGAAGTGATGCTTTGGTGGGCCACTGCAAGGGGGGAACGTCGGTCCACGTGGGGTGGTGATGCTTGTGCCCTCCACATCTGCAGCCAATGTCAGGCAGCGCGGGGCTCCAGCTGTGCCAGCATCCTTCCCGTGGGAGTGCGAGGGTGAAGTGGGAGCTGTGCCCTGAGAAGCCTGCAAGGGAGCCATAGTCACCCCCTGGCCTGTGTGGGAGTGTGAAGGGGGTGACTCACCCATGAACCTGTTTGTGTGTGGGTGTGAGCAGAACAGCCCCTAGGCACCCTCATCCTCCCTGAGTGCCTGCATGAAGGTGTGTTTGGGGCTGGGGCAGCTGTCTTGCGGTCTTGTGTTTGGGTCAGGGGGTGACAGTGGCACAGGATAGCGACCTCAGTCCTTTCTGAGCTTTGCTCTGCCTGCACTGGTAGGTGATCCTGGTTCAACAAAGTAAATGTGACGGGGTCACCCTGGCTCTTCCTCCATTGATTTCTCAGGGTGACCCTGACTGGCTCAGAGACTAAGGGTCTGGGGACAAGACAGTAAGTAGTCATACTGACTTTCTCTTACTTAGATAGGGATTTTAGATTTTTATGCTTACTACTTTATGTTTTGACGACTTGGATTTTAGTTCTGCATTTTCATTGTAGTTGTCAGTGGTGATGGAGGTTCACTCTCTAACTCAAGGCTTTGGAGCAAACAAATGGTTTTGATTCTTTTGAGAGAAATATGCAGTGCTGTCTCTAATTTAACCAGAAAAGCAACCCCCAGCAAATCCTCCCTGCAGTACAAGATAAAGGACTTGTAACAGGAAATGTTTGATTATAAAATGGCAAAAAGTATTTTGTAGTGTATTTATCAGGATTTTCTTGAAGTATTCAGAGCTAAACCTCATTCTGCAGAAGGTGTGGTTATGGTGGGTGTAATCTACTAGAGATCCACTTATTCCACTGGCAGTCTCACAGATGTGCGCCTAAGTGTGGGGTTCAGTGACTTCTGGAATTGTACCCCATGGCGTGATGCAGTTTCTGCCCACTATGAGCTATGAGCTTATTGAGGTAAGTTAAACAGAAAGTAAAAGTCTTCACAGTTATTACTGTCACTTGCAGAGTGCCAGTGTTGTTATTGAAGGTTGCCTACCAGAATGTTTTCCCTTGACAGCTGGCTCCAATTGATTCTTAAAATGTGTTTTTAATAAAGAATGGGTTCTGAAGAAAAGCTACCAGAAGTGTCTCTTTGCTCATCAGTGACATACCCACATCTCGCATCTCAGCTGTTTGAATCCTAAAGAAAATTTTGCTGCCAGTTCCCTGACAAACTGTAGTGTACATGGCGATTGCCCTGCAGGTTTTCTTTCACCCACTGTCTTGTGGAAAGTTGCTGACAGTGTCCAAACTGCAGCTTTTGTGACAGAGAATCTTCCTGCTCAACTTTGCTGGAGAACTGAGAAGTACGGAGTAAATGTTAAATGAGAGATGCCGGAAGTAGGAAGGTAGGCATGCTGTTGTGCCCTGGAGTTGCAGTTGGGTTTTCAGCCCAGTCTTTGACAGAACCTGTAGGTATTTGCTTTCCAGATTTTCCATCTGTACTAGGTCATCCTGAGCCATTAGTGGCTTGGGTGAAGATATTTCAAGTTTGCAAAATGAATACTGTAATTAACGCTGTAGTAGGAAATTGCAACACGGCAACATGAATCTCTTAGAAGATAGAGTATTTACCTTTTTAAACATTAACAGGTTTTAAAGATCTTTGTCTGATTTCAAACCCAGGCAGCCAGTAAAAGGCAGTGTCAGAACAATAGCAACAGCATCTAAATCTGTTTTTTCATTTTCTGAACATCTGTACTTAATCTTTTAGGTAGGGAGACAATTTCGAGAATTTCTGGTAAGTTTTAAAGCATTAAAGTGAATTTGTATTTAAGGACTCACATGCGCTTAGTAAGCAGTCTTGAACACAGTAATTTAAGGTGATGTTAACCTTCGTTTGGAACTGAGACATCATGTTTTTCCACACCTGAAACAAGAGCCCTTATTTTATGAGTATTCTGGCAAATACACTCTTGTTTTATGTCAGCTGAGATGATGACTAACTCTAAAAAAACTTGAGTGAAATCCTGGGCTTATTGAAATCAAGACAAAACTCTGTGAACATCAATCTCTGCCTCACAGTGTTAGTTACTCACTCATACACCACTTAGATTATGGTGGGGCTGCTTAGTGATAAACTTTCCTAAGAACTGTGATAATTTTTTTTGTTTTAGCATTACTGATTTAAGTTCACTAGTGTCTTTTTTGGGAATTATGATGTTGATAAAAATGGGATATTTTCTCTTAATGAAATGGTACTTAATATTTGTGATTTTCTTTATTCAAAACTGTGATCTCTAAAAATAGAAATTTATAGAAATTCAAATATAAGTTGCCATGGTAACCTCTTCGGGGATAGTGCACGCACAAGATTATTCTAGCAAGACCATCCAGTGATGTTATATAAATAGTGGAACTAGTTTGTTGACAAGAAAATTTACTTTAGTCGAGATTTTAAAAAAATTCAACTTTTAGTGCATGCAGTTTGGTAGTCAGATAGCAACATCTACTAAACATGGGGCTTGTAAATATGAAATGTAATCCATGTATATATGATTGCTTTGAAACCTGCAACACTTTCTCTCCATTGTTTCCCAAGTTCAGGAGTTAGGTCTGAATGTTATTTCTGTCTTCATATTATCGTTTTGGATTTCACAGACCGTGAAATGAAATTAAAGAGTGCAGCCCTACTCCTTTCACTCCACGTGTAATAGAACAATCATTCACAAAAGGCTGTTTGACACAATGCTGTTATGGAGATATGGAAATCTACTGGTATAAGGTGCTGTCATAGGAGGAGGAGTGCTGGGTGACTGAATCTTTGTGCTTTGGTTTAAACATCTCTGAAACAGACTCCTAATTCTTACCTGACTAAAACCTGTGCACTATTTTGTTGGTTAATATCTGTAAGTGATTTTGATGTCCAATGGCTCCTGGGTGCCAGGTACTTGTTTGCAAAGATACGTCTAAGTAGTTCGTAAGAAAGCACAAGAGGCAATATTAAGTGCTGAGTTCAAAACGTGTCTGCAGATGTCCAGCAGGAACTGCAATGCCAGTGCTCATCTCAGATATCATATTTCAAAGTAATTACCTCTAAAGCCTTTTTACTTTTGAATAGTAGTTGAAAAATGATGCTGTTTAAAGAAGTAATTAGTATTTGTCATTGATTTTTCCTAAAGATTATGGATTACTCCTGTACTGAGTGCAGGAATGCAAAAATGGCCGTGAAGTTCACCAGGTCCACAGCTATATATCCTTAATGTTTTGGGAAGACTGTAAATCTGTTAATGGGTAATGGACAGCACCTGCCATGTAGGGTAGTTAAGCAGTGCGAGAGTCAGCGTGGCCCAGGGCACTTGAGCTGGCACTGCCCTTTGCCCCATCTGAAGGGAACTTACACAGCCCCTTTGCTATGATTTTTATCTCTAGGAAAGATCATAATTGCTTGGTTTATAAGGAAATACAAATCCTAATTAGCAAGTATTTCTCAAGTTTGCTGTAAGTAAATATTCACTGCAATGCAAATAAACCCACAAAAG
Source organism: Illadopsis cleaveri (assembly GCA_013399915.1). NCBI lineage: Eukaryota > Metazoa > Chordata > Aves > Passeriformes > Timaliidae > Illadopsis > Illadopsis cleaveri. Next base: position 115,772 of record VXBB01003031.1, on the reverse strand, counting down.
CCTTGCAGTCTAGGCATCAAGATACATCTTGCAAGTGTTCTTAAAAATACTGGTGCTGCTTCACAGTGACAGGGGGATCTGTATTTGAGCAGTGGGTGGTATTTTTGGAGGGAAATAAAGTTCCCCTCTACTGCTTTATATGATGTTAAATTGTCAGAGATTTTTTTCAGTGACCCATTGCATCTACACCAGCTTTGAACTTTTGATGAGGTGAAGAATCAGCTGATATGAATGGGATGGGAGGGGGGAAAAATATGATTTTACAGATTCCCTTGAGAGGCTAAAGATACAGATATTATGTTGGAAAACATTCTTGTCAAAGATAACTTTATATTTGCTGCCTTGCTTATGTTTTCTCCAGGTACCTAGATACCTGTTTTGATACCTGTCAAGAAAGGCTTGATTTAGGAAGCCTGTCATGTACTATGGTGAATGACTGAAGTGAGTTGTATTTTTAGGGCTTTGCATGTTCTGATGCAAGACAGGTTTTATTTTTGGTGGAAACAACACTGCTGCAGTAGTCTGAAATACTGTGAATGGAGTGGTGAAGGTACATTAGTCTCAGAATATATGTTTGTAGATTGATAGTGAATAGCAAAGGTTTGCTTTCTTAGCTGATAGGAAGCCCTTTCATACACAAATGGAAATCTTTACTCTGCCTTTTATTCAGTGAGGAAAGCAGGTATACTTTAGATTTTACCATTCAATTATTAGTTAGGCAGACATCTGTCTGAAAACGACACAAAGAAAATAGTTAATGTTGATGGTTCAAAGAGGGTATTCCTTTTGTTAGTAATCAAAACACTGAATTTATTTACAAGTGGGAAAATAGTCAATTACATTAAATTAGTGAAAAACAGTCATTCTGCTCAAAGCATTTGTACTATGGAAGCTGTCTTTTTTAAAGACACATCAAGATGTGTTCCTAATGACAAAAGTCATAATGAATTACTGTTGCAGATGTTCATACACTCTCTAGCTTCATGTCTACATGGGCTGACTAAATCACATTGTAAGTAATTTTTATTAATTTACTTCTGACATGCTGGCTTTTAAAAGTCCTAGCTTAATACATGATGTATAATCAACTGGTTTGATCCACCCTAGTGTAGATGGTCTCTGATGGTACTGACACATCGATGAGGTAAAATCAGCAAGATTTCTGCCTTCCTAACTTCTGCCTCTTCCTCTACAGCTGTTCTGCCTGATGCTGCTAGTGTTTCCATGGAAACAAGCCAGCTCTTCACTTCCTCTTCCCGTGGAAAACAGCCTTCTCACTGTCACTTATTCATCTGGGAAAAGGATTTTATCATGGCTCTGACATAAATGACACAGACATGATCTGTCCTATCATTTCAGAAATAGATGCTATTAGGTATGTGCACGTGCATACAGCCAGATTGTCTTTCAGTGACTCTAAAATAATTTGGTTAATGGACTTAGGTTGAATTTGCTTTGGTGTAACTGGAAGTGGAAATCAGCTAATTAGACACAGCCCAATATAGTAACAGTGTGAGAACTATTTTTAAGTGAGAAATCTGGCAGACAACGTTCTCTTTTTTATGTAATTAATATAGGATGTAGTATTTGTCATGTTTGTTTACAGTGATAAAATTCTTAAATAGTTTACTTTGAGGATGAGAATTTATCCTCAAACTGATTAAGATGGTGGTGGGAGGAATAGCTCACAACTTGGGATGAATGTTATATAGATTTGAGTGCTACTGTCAGATGGGGAATCACGTTATCATGCACATCATGTGATGCAGTCGGAATACAAAATAAGCAATGCAGGAAAACTGGTATCTTCAAGGTGCTTTTATTTTTAAGGTGTTTGATACTAATTCCAAAGTAAATATATCAATCAATACCCTGTGAAGAAATCAGCATTTTTGCTTGATTTGGTGAATTTCTGTTAAGTCATAATCAAAAAGGTTCAGAACTCGGATAAATTCCATATCCTTGATTAATATCCTTCACTGCAGCTACTTTAATGTACTATAAGAGAAGTTTGTGTATAATTTGCCTACCCTTCTCTCCCTCAGTGATCATTGGCAGAGCATGGTTGTTCTCTTCCTATGAAGATGCCTTGCAACTGGGGTAGAAGAATAAGAGGAGAGCAAAGGCTCCCTCTATAAATTTTTAATATCTTAATAATCTCTTATAAAAGTGTTGTCCAGTAGTTTTAAGATGGAAGAAACAAGTTCTTCTCATTATCAAGTGCTATTTCAGCACTGTTCATTTCTCCAGAGATGGTTCCTTCTTGTTCTGTGATTCAGTTTCGTGGCTCATCTTAGGGAAGGACACTTTCCTTCAGCCGTGACTGGAAAGAGAGGGTTTATGCTCTCTATATTTAGCACCCAATGGGAGTAGTGTGTTCCCTTCTAATTCTCTTTACTAAACTTTTCTTTAGGCCTCACTTCTGTTAGCACGGTTTACATAGACTTTTGGGGGATTTCTGCAGGGTTTTTCGTGGTGGGTTTTTTTTTTTGTTTGTTTGTGGGTTTNTTTTTTTAAATGGTGAGTAAATTAGTTAAGCAAATAAAATACGGGTGTAAGTCAGAACATCAACCTATCAGCTTTCAGTCTACTTAATGTATTTCTTATAGTTACACAGTTTCTTTACACACTCTTGTTCTTTCACAAGCATACACTTTTCCAGTATAAATCAGTAATTGCATGGAAATAAGAATTATATTTTAAAGAAATGCCAGGCGAAGCTATTCAATAATTTTATATGCAGAGGAAATAGGGGAACTACGTCCAGTTTTACTTATGTGTGTTCTTATTTTGAAAGAGCCTTTTCCCTCATGCAAGGGATGAAACATGAGAATATTTCACATGTCAGAAATAATTTATTCTGAACAAAATATTCAATTGGGGTACGTGTAAGGACATAGTAGTAAAAATTTGCTTGTTATTTATCAACACGATTAAAGGGATTAAAGTTGTAGTGATGGCCTGGTACATTTTTTTCCCTATAGTGGTAGACAGCTGTATATATTGATATAACTAAATATAATTTTGTCAGATGCTATAGAAATAGCTATAGGGAATGAACGTGAAAACACACGTTTTTGGGGTTTTTTGATTTTGTTCTACTAATTTGGTTAATTAATCTTTGTTGGTACTATATGTTGACTAAAGCAGTTTTGAAGGAAAAACTCCACTTCCATCTGTTAGTCAGAAGTGTTAAAAATAGAATGCCATCTAATCACATGAAATACAATTTCTAGTGATTTGCTTTACAGATTTCCTGGCTGAAGTGGTGGCTTGAAGCTTAAAAATCAAATTATCTGATTATGTATTATATTAGTGTGTTGTTATTCTCCCTGCTGCTTTTAAGTTGAAAATTCTGAGATGTTGCTGTGGTTTTGGTCTTTTTACCAGTGGCTTAATTGTTACAGTAGTATGATAATTCAGTTCTTTCTTGTTACAGACAGCCTTTTGTAGTTTCTTGGTGTTTCTAGGTGAAACTTAGATATTGGGTCTTTGATTTATTCCAGCAAAACGCTGTAAACAGAGAACAATCTCTTAGCCTAATGCAGAATAGTGTGGTAGAGTTCATTAATATGCATAAAATATGACACGCAATATGATCTAAGCTTGTTTCTGAAATAAGTGTAGTTTTAAATAAGTATAGTTTAAAGTGTTTACGTTTTCAGTAGTGTATAGCATAGGGAATTACATTTTTCCACTTTACCTAGTCTTTCTAAAAGAGTATGTATCCCTTGAAGATTGTGCTTTTGGCTTGGATAATTTTTAGAGTACTAAAGTTATAGTAGATATATAGCAGTAAACTTCTTTTTAACTGTTTAATCCTTATCCTAAGAGAAAGAATTCTTCTTTGGCAATGGCTCTCACCCCACTGAAGTACTTGCTTTGGTAAAAGCACAAGGCTATTCCAATATTAGGGATCTGACAGTACCTGGGATTTTAGAGCAACAGAAATCAAATGCTGAAAGTCAGTTAATGGCAGAGAAGATTGTATTGGAGAAGATGAAATTTAGTGGAGTTGAAAGAGGGGGCTGCAGAACAGTGCTGTGAAGTGCTGGGTACATGTTGTTGCCATAATGCAGAGCACAGGCTGAGCTCCCAGCAGTTCTGCAAGGGGGCTGTGTTGGTGTTTGCTGCAGCACTGAGTGAGAGATTAACCATCCCCAACAGCACCCTGCTGATGGTGGGCGCTCTGAAGGGGTGGACGTAAAAGTAATGTCTTCTAGTCACATTCCTGTTGGCCTGAGTAATTTCTCAGATTGTGAACATTCACAAAATGTATTAGGCTTCTATATGCTGTGTACTATAAGACTGAGGATAATCAAATATGTAGAAATTAATATTTTACAGAAATAACAGAAATAACAATGTGCAATAACAGAAATTCAGTGGTTTTTAAATGTAGATATAAAAATTATTACAAGAAAATGTAAAAATGTTTTTGAAGTATACAAATGTCTGGATATAAATTTTCTTTAGTTCTTAGACAATATCGGAGATGTCCTTAATAGCCCTTATTTTTACATAGGTATTTAAAAATTCTCTGAACTTTTCAAATGAGCAATAGTCTTTATTGGCAGTTGGTAATCCTGTTAATGTGAATGACAATTATTTTAATTGCTTTCAGGAATATCTTCATTTTCACAGGATAATTATCAAAAGATGCAAGAGATAACTAATATTTTTTATTAGTATCATCAAAAGTGTTACAGAGATCTTTTTTGTGACATGATTTTTTCAGTATTCTAAGTTTAATCCATAGATGGTTTGGAGAAGAACCTTATTTGTCTTCCTGGTTTCTGATCTCGTTTGGGAAATGAATTTTCTTCCATTTGCAGTTCTAGATCTAATACCTACCATCTGATTTTCATTTGAATTTTAGGATGTAATTGATGCACAAGCACATCTGAATTTCACCTTGAACTTTCTTCCCTTGGTCTGCAAAATTGTTTAAAAAAATTATAAATAACTCTGTTGGGATGGAGTTATGTCTTTCTACAGCTTCCAGAGAAGAGAAAGTGGAGAGGGAGGTGCTCCATCTGGTATGCAGTAACAGGATGTGGGAGTGGTTGAAAGCTGTGTCAGAAGTTTAGGCTGAACACTAGGGACCATTTCTTTACTGAGAGGGTGGTCACACAGTGGAGTAGTCTTCCTAGAGAAGTGGTCAATGTCCCAAGCCTGACAGTGTTTAAGAGGAATTTGGGCAATGCCCTTAAAACCATGCTTTTACTGTTGATTCAGCTCTGAAGTGGTCAAGCAGTTGGACTAGATGATTGTTGTAGGACCCTTCCAACTGAAAGAATCTATCCTATTCCAAGGAAGCAAGTTCTGATTTTCCAACCTTACCTTCTTTCGCTTACAATGGAAAATCAAGTTCTTTTATTTAATAATGATGGTGTTTTATATTTTCATGGTTTGAAAACAAAAGCGTATATAGTAAAAGACATAATAAATGACATAAATTTTTTTTTTTTAGGGTGGAAATCAAACAGAGTAGGATTTCAGAGTAGGTATTGAACATCAGCTTTGCTGTGTAGCTCATTATCTCTTCATTATCTGTTGATACTGTATGTTAAATGGATTTAAACACCTTAGGCATCTTAATCCTTTGGCCAGTGAATTTTATTGCTGGCTATATTAGAGACTGTTTGAATATAGTTTCAAATTTGAGAATTGAGACTCTTGACAGCAAGACAGAGTTTTTTTCCTGATTGCCTAGGTGATATACCTGTGCAGCTTGGAAAAGAAATGGCTGTGGTTGTCATTTGTCTCCAAAACAGGCATGTGAAGGTAATAGTGCAGTGACCCGTGAATGGTCAACAAAACTGGTTTGATGCATTGCAGCTACAAGGTCTCCTTGGTTAGTCATTGCATTTTTTAAGTCGGTGCTTTGATAGCAGAAAAAATGAACTAGGGGAATTAAAAATGAAAATAGATATTTCATAACAGGGAAAATTACATCTTGGGAAAAAATGAGCCGTTACGGACTGAAGAAAGGAACATGTTTTCATTGTCTTGGTTTGCCACAATATAGCCAGCCAAACCTTAAAACTGGCAAAGATGCTTCAGGTTGCATGTGTTTCTTTTGACTGATGTTCACCATTTTAAGGATGGAAGATGCTGGGTTTTTATGAACTGCAGGTTTATCTACTTAAACTTCTTGCTCCAATGGCCATTTCCTTAATCTTTTAGTGAGATGGGAGCTTTGATCTTTCGATCTTTTCAAGATTACTTCCCTGATGACTCAATTATGACATTTTTGAAACAGCTACAGTAAGTAGGTACAGTCTGCACCTCCGTCCAGGAGCTGTGACAGCAATAAGTGTCTCTTAAAACTATCATTGAAGACTCTCAGAATTGGTTCTTACTTGTTTCTTCACTCTTCAGCTGCACTGCATTGCATTCAGCATTTTGCATTGTCACTGAGCCTGTGACTAGCTGTTCTAGTACTTCTGAATCAATGCCCTTTCTAATGCTTTTGTATTAAAATTTACCATTTTGCTATAGCTTAAAGTGCAATGATAGCTATAGATACCTATCTGCTGTGAATACTATTTTAGTAGCTGTGTTAGCAGTTTTTCTTTGAAAGTGTGATAGCTTGCCTCACTTACTGAAATGAAAACTGCAAAATTTCAGTGACTTTGTATTCTCAACAATTGAAGGACATTTAAATCTAGTATTTGGTAGCAGAAATGTACCCATTAGCCTCTAGAAAAGTGCAGATGTAGTTTGTGTTGGGTTTATATTTCATTAGAGCAACCTCTCTTGCAATGCAGTCCTGACAGATTTCTGAGATGAAGGCATTCCTCTTTGAAATGATACCTGGTGTGTGTTAGTAAGTATAATGAAAAAAAACTTTGCAAATCTTATTTTGTTTGTTTACTGGCAAAGTGATTTTAAAATAACAAGGTAATTGTTAGAGTTTCCTAATGACACTGTGAGTAATATGTTGCCTCCAGAAGCCCAAGCCTTGTCTGTGGTTGGGAAGGTCTTTGAAAAAGTGGAGGCTTAAGGAAAACGTGTGACCTAATTTTTTTATTGCAGTTCTGCTTTTCAGAGAAGTACAGTGTGACAACTGTGTGCACTGAAGAAATGTGAAAATGGGGTGAAAGGTGCATGTGAGACAGGAGGGAGAATGTTTGGGATTCTAGTCCTTTAGACTTCAGATGTTCTTATCCATATATATATAAATGTGGATGCAAATATTTTGTGTGTGTATAGATGTACGTTCATGCACAGACACACGCATACATTTATAAACAAATGAATACATTGGTGTCTCTAACCTGTAATTACGATAGTCAATAAGATTTTCTTTTTTTTTTTTTTAATTTCCCAATTCTTCTTTGGAAGATTTTAATGAAGAATGCTGCATCCGAGATTTCATTACTTAATCCTGTGCTCTTGCTTTCACATGTTTAGTTCAGCTCCTGGCAATTTGTTTGAGTAGAGTTTTGTGGACTGTATGAATATCTTGTCTTTTTAGGCTATGATGTATCTATCTTACTAGATATGCATCTATATTACAATACTGGTATACAGTAATTAATCGTGTTTGATAACAGAAGTAGCGTTCCATTCTTTATAAACTTTGTCTCACCAAATGTGGGAGAAACCTGAAGGAGTTACATAACTTAAGATATGTTATTTTCTGTGAACTGCTATTTCATCAGTGATTCTCAGGGCTGAATAAAGTTATTCCTGTTTGTCAAAACATATATTCGTTATAATATTTTATAAGACATTTTAAGAAAGTAGTATCTCCCAGGGATGCAGTTTTCCCTTCTTCAGCTTTAGTAAGGGGACATGTTAAATCAGATTTTGTAATCATTTGCATCAGGTCATGTTGATAACACACACAGTGATTTTTCATCTTTGAAATGTTACAGCGTGTTTTATTATTGATCTGACTTTTTTTCATTTACTTCTTTTTTTGAAATGAATAGAGGATCAGTTCAAGTTAAGTTCATACATCTCTACTTCTTGTGAGGATTATTCACTAATGAGAAGCATAAAACCGTGAAACCAACATTTAAGTAGAAGATACAGAATGTCATAATACAGTGAACAGAATGTCATAATACAGTGAACAGAATGTCATAATACAGTGAAAACTGGGAATGGTGTAGGGATTATGTCATGATGAACTCGTTTGGTCAGGCTTGGAAGGGACACTGAGTGTGAAAAGAGATCAGATTTATGTCTTCTGAGGTTCATCCTTGACTGCAAACTGGGAAGATACAAATGCTGTCTTACCTTAGTAAATAAAAATAAATAAATTAAAAACCAATTAGTGCTCAAATAACAAGAGTTTCTAAAAAAGAAGGAATTGTATTTTTGTTTGTGACTGTAAAATACAGTGCAAAGGAGAGCTTAGGTGATGTTTAATGAAGGTTGGGGATTGTTTGCTTGTTTCTGTGCCTGAGAATTTAAGCACACATAATCGTTTAATGGTCTCTTTTTCTTTTTTTTTGTTTTCTGTTGTTGGTGGGTTTTTTTTTCATTCAGTGGATCTGTGGTAGAAGTGAAGTGTGACTGTGTAGTAATTTGAATGTATGCAGTAATGAGTATGAGAGGAAATCCTCAATATATTGATAATAGTGTTGGCAGAGTAGAGTTGGAAGAGTGTATTCAGAGAAGAAGGCTTATATCCTACACCTGAAGAATACAGGAAAAAAAGAAAATTTTGACTTCAGTAAGAAAACAGTGATGATTTTGCGAACTGAGGCAAAGTCTACATGGAAGAAAACTCTTCAGTCATGTTAGTAATAGTTGCTTTGTTGGATATAAACACAAGGAGATTGAATTAAAAGCATAGAGCAGTAGAAAAGACTTTAAAATCATGGATTAAGGTGGGGGTTGGCACATATTGGTCTGCTATAGTTTTTCTTCTAAAATTTTATTAAGCAAAAAGTTTTCAGAATTTGATACTGTTCACTGAATGTCTGCAAAGACCTTTGGTATTTGGCCCGTGCAGTTAAATTCTAGCACAACGGGATGTAAAGTCTCAAAGTGAAAAATGTTCCATCTTTACAATTTGATATGCAGTATATTAGAATGATAAATATGTTGAATGAGCTCATGTTGATTCTTGGTTGTGTTCTGTAGTAGCTTGCTAGGGGATGCATTTTATCAGGCTTTTAAAAAAAAGAGGGTAAGATTCCAAGGGCATGGCCAGTGTCATCAATACTTACGGTAGCACCTAATTTTGTATTTCAGGAGCATTTGCATTAGTTACTGAAAGCTAGTTGCTATTCTTTGCTACTTTTTAATAGGTGAATAATTTGTACTTAATTATATAGATCAGTATTGGCTAAGCATACAGCAGTATTGTAATTGAATTACTCTAAATTTTGGTGTGAGCTTTTTTTCAACAGAATTAATCCTTAATTCTGAAATAACACCCATCTTTGTGTCCTACTTTTCATGTATAAGACCTGTAGCTCTAAGTTCTCCCTTTAGAGATGGGTGAATTTTTCCTGTATATGGTGAATGCATTTTCATGAGCAAGATGTGTAACATGTTGTTTAACAGTTTATTGGGAAAAAAAGCCAAAAATTTTGCTTGTTGATCAGAAATGTGAGTTGTTGCCTATCTAACGTGAAAGCCATGGAGAGGGAGAGCATTGCCATGGAAATTGAAGTGTTAAAGTGTTTTGAAGATTCCTGGGGACACTAATGAAGTTATTTTGATTTTTTTATTTCCTTTTCACTCACAAGGGGAAGCTATACTGAGTTACTATATCAGGAAATACATGTTAGTATGTATCAGGAAATGCATATTACTATACTGAATTATTACAGGAAATTCATTAATAGTTTAACTGCGGTGTTTTCTGTTGGGGAAAAACAAAGCAAAACAAAACAAAACTAACATTTAGTTATATATGGCCAAGATTTGAGGATGTGCTTAAAGCATGTGACAGTATTGGCTGAATTAATTCCAGAAGATGGCAGTTGGCAAGCCTTAAGTCTGCTGTGATCGTGGACAGGCAAATGATTTCTTCATTCAGTTAATTGCTTTGGAACAAACAAGAGGCAGGATAAACAAGTGAGCTCAGTTTCTTTTTCTACCTGAAATGATGGCTGTCTGTACTTTTGGCAGAGAATGGCTGTGTTTTGGGGATTTCTTCTGCGGTTTTTGAGGTTTGAAAAATTCCTTTCTAATGTGTTGTTAATAGCTGTGTAATGGAAGGCTGGATTTCGGCATTGATTGCTAATACAGAGTGATGCCAAACCTTAAACCAACGTACAACATTCTGCTTAGAATTCAGTGCACATTCCCAGTCTGTAAACCAACTGTAAAGTATTTGTCAAGAGAAAATTTCTAGAACTAGAACTTCATGTCTGTCACATATACTTTCACTCATATACTGTGCTGATGTTGGGTATTGTTCTGAATTTGGCAAAGCTGGTTCTAAACCGGGAGTGTAGGACAGATCTGGTGTCATGTTCACTGCATATCTTAAAAAAACCCAGGCCTTCTGTTATAGGAATTTAATATGAAAAGACAGTTCTGTGTATTTCTAGTTGTTGTTGCAAATTGCTGGCATGAGTGACTACTGTGACCCTGAAAAAGCTATGAGCTGGTAGCCATGATAATGATTTGCACTGCATTTTAAACTGAGTTTGGCACTAATTGTTAAAAAGGCTCTCCTTCTCTCCTGTGATATTTATTAGAGTGGAAGTCCTAAAAAAATGAAAGTATTTTCAAAACTTACCTAGATAAATATTCACGTTGCTATTCATAAAGATTGGAGTTCACAGTACTGTTCTGTTGAGTCAAGGCTATTTGTGCTAAAAAGAAGTACACTGCTTCCTGCATTATTCTGGCAGTCTCTGAGTCAGGAAAGGATTTCCTGGAATATGCAGGGAATACTGGGCAAAGTGAGCATTGTCAGACTGGTAAGTTAAGCGTGCTAGAGGATGGAGGTGCACCTATAAATAGGAAACTAATCTGCAAAAAATACATTCAGATCTTGAGGAGAGAGGATCTTAGAGGAGAAATCTAATTGGGGGATACTGAAGAAAAGTGATGCATTTGAAATTGCAGTTAAATAAAAAGAAAGGTCAAGAGTGAGAAAAGGCCTGTTGAGGAGGGATGTTTTGTTTGTAGACTATAAATTAAGTGAGGCTCCAGAAATTAGGAGCTGGTGGTGCCCTGAAATGTGGGTTGTGTTGGTTATAGTTGCTTCTGGATTTGTTTTATTCTGCTGCCTAGGGGAGAAATAATACGTTAACAGTTTTGTAGGGTGAAATATTTGCATTTATCACAGTCCTTGGGAATTCTTCAGCTGATTAGAAGAAGGTATTGGTAGCGGAAAAGAAAGGAGAAGGGCAGGGAGAAGCCTCAATGTCCATTTGTACAAAGCTACAGTCTTGGATTTAAGTACACAGATTTTTTTTACTTTTGAAAAGCAATATGTTAAATCTTTTAGTTTACCATTAATATATGAAGATTTATCTGTATGGCAAAACTTCTGTGTACCTCTGTAAGCTTTAGAATGGGATTCTGTACATGCATTTGCTTTTCATTTTCTGGAGAGTTCATAGCTCACAATCCTGATGCTGTCCTTAATCACTCTCTGTTAAACATGGTGCCTGTTCTGAAGTATCTGTAGCTTTTTAGATAAGAGATTTTGAAGTTAAATATATAACAATAGTGGCATTGGGGTGTAACCGTGTTAGGCAAACTATCTGAGTTAAGTGTGTACCTGTATGTATCAATATAAAGAATATTACTTAAATGGCGAATTCCAAGAAAACTGAACACTGAGTTGTTTTTTATTTCCGTTCACAGGAAAGTAAAAAATAGGTCATGTAGGAAGAAGAGAGACTAATAAGATAAATGTTTAATATTTGAAATTCAGGAAAACCACTAAGTGGCATAGAGTTTTATTTTTAATTTCAAACTCATTAGTTTTTGCAAAATGGCCTGGAATAAAATTATCCTAAAGGGACTGTCTTATACATTCTGAGCTGATATACTCAAATGAAGGCTTTTTCTCCATCCCACAACCTGTTTTAGGGCTGTTGTTGGAAGAACATTGATACTAAGGATGATGATTCCAGTTTTTGTGACAGTAATCCATAGCGGAAACAGTTCACTTTGAAATTCCCCTTGAAAGTAAAGTAAGACTCCTACAGCCAAGCAAAGGACTTCCAGCTCTAGATTACTTACAAACATGACTTGTTTACACAGTATCAGAATTAGAGAGATGTGTCAAGTGAACGATGAAGCAAACCACCTCTTCTATTTTGCTGTGAATATAAAAAGACATTATAAATCCTAAGCACTGTATATTAAAAAAAAAAATAAATTCTTATTGCCACATTGTAAGTTTTCAAAAAAAAAAAAAAAAAAAGGATTCCTAGGATACATTTTTATCATTTTTATTACTAGGTTTAGGAGACTTACGTATCCATTCAATTGAGCTGAAGACCCAGGGAGAAGAAGTACAGTAAGAATTAAAAATGAAACTTGGAAATTTGTAATACCCCTTCTCCTTATAATTATAAGTCATGACCATGAAAGTGTCAGACAGTCTTGATAAAGCACTTCATCTGTGTTTGTAGTCAAGACTACTTCATGAAAATTTGAATTATTTTGGAACAAAAAGGAAGAAATTGGTCAACCAACCATATGAAAACTTGTATGTGTGAATGATGATTTTATGACACCTTTCATCAGAAGTTCACTTTAGAATGCCTTATTGGTAATTGTGGGGAAAGGAAAACAGCCTAGATATGCACAGTCAGAAACAGTTCTACTTCTCCACTAAATTTAGATTTTTCTTAACTTTTTTTTAATCAAGCATATGAATCATCATCATCCTTATTTCATGAGTTTGTTACATTTTAGAACAAACTAATTTTCTTCAGGCTATTTTCTACTTTTTCTAATTCACTTATTTTTCTGCTTGGTTTTTTTCCTCTTTTTTTTCTCCCTGTTATTTGAGGACTCTCTAAATTTAGGTAACCCATTGGTCCTCTATAGAAAGATTCATCAGCGAGTCTTCTTCCTGTAAGTGTGGGTCTTAATATCTGTAGAGCTAGTGGTGCATCTCATGAGTTCAGATATCTGATCCTGCAATACAGAATAAATGCGCAAAGTCCATACCCCCTTCTTTTTCCATTTTGTTGTGTAATGTTAACCCATAAGTCTCTATAGGCTCACAGCTCAGAACTGTTAAGTATAATGAACAATATTATTCTCTTTCCAAACACTGTTAGACTTAACCATCTTAAAACTGCACAGAGAACTGCATCTAGTTTTTAATTCTGACTGCGGATCTGTCATATCCCTGTTACAGAATTCTCTACACAAAATCTGCCTGAAAAGGCCTCAAATGTTATGGTATATAATTTCTCAGTTGTGTGGCCTGGAGGTGCAATTCAGTGCACCTAATATTGGGAATCCAAGTTCCCCTTCTTTTTAATAATTTGAGTGACAGGCCTAGATGATTAAAAATAGCTGAGAGAGATGCATTCATTTGGACACAGTAAACTCTCTTTTGAGTGTTTTTGATATTATCCTGCTACGTGTGTGACTGAAATGGGCAATTGTGCTCTCCACTTCATTGGACTGCATTTGTTTTCGCATAAGCTCTACTAGTGTGAACTAAGCAATGTGCAAAGTGAGAATTGTATCTGTGACCTAAATGTAGAATTGGCACTGATCTAACTAAATTGTTTGCTAAAGCCGATTTGTCTAAATCCATGTAGCAAGCTTCTATGACTATGCTTCAGTTGGTTAAAGAGTGCCCAGTACTCATTTAGCTTAGTTTGGCTTCCAAACCCACACTTAACAGAATGTACTAGAGGCTGTCTCTGATGTAAATAAGTTAATTTGCAAATCGGTTTAGCTAAACTGGAGAAATTTCTCTGTGATTTCTGTAAAGGTCACTTGTGATATTAAGGTGTTCTGACCCTCACGAGATGTTCTAGGAAACCACTGTTGCATGCCTTAAACTATCAGTTTTAGTCCTGACTGCCTGAGATGTCTGAAGTACATTTGCCTTCAGTATGACATGGTTTTCTTGAAATTAAAGTATTTGAGTGAAATTTGAGTGACTCTTATCTACTCAGCTGCTTCTGAGACACTGTTTGCTTGTGTTTAGTACTTTCCTTTTCCAGTCCTTGCTGTAGCCTCTTCCAGCTGCAGATTCCATATATGTGCAGGCTGTTTTTGCCATATGTCTTGTGTGTGCTTTGGATTGCACAGCATGAGCCCTGGTAGGGAGAGTAATGAGTTCCTAATGCAATTCACTGTCAAGTTTGTGACCTCATCAAAGTCTAGCATAATTTAGAGAGCTTGGATGTTCTTTTCTCATCAAGTCACTAAAACCATCTTTATTGTATTCTAGCCCGTCTTCTTAATGTTAATGTGGAAGAACTGTGACAGCTGCCAGAATAATTTATTGCAATTTATGACATCACATAACCACCAAGTGATGTTTTTTCCACTCTTCACATTCGTGCTAAATTCTCTCCTTGTTTACTGTGCCCCTCAAATGCACAACAGAGCCATTGAATCCTCTTGGGATGTGCTGTGGCTGCAGGAACCCTGCTGAGGCAGACCTCCAAATCTGTTACTTCAATGTTAGTGATTTCCATCCCCCTGGGCACACTCAACTTTCTGCATTTCCAAGCCAGGGAGCAGAGGCTGGGATGGCTGCATCACTTGAGAGGATTTACATGAGGCTGGGATTTGTTCAGAATCAGCAGAGAAATTAGCAGGTAGTAAATAGCAGGTTTGTGTTTTTGTGGTGGGTTGCACACAGGAGGATCATAGTTCTGTTTGTCCTCTGCCATGTGGGGCAATGAGAGCAGTAGTGACAGAGCTGACATGGACAGCAGCCGGGGTAGACCTGTGGAGGTTCATGCAGATGCAGCCTTGGTTTTGTTTTTCAGGCCTTTTTTGGTGACAGAGTAAGAGACAGACCAAAACATCAGCAACCATAAAAGCTGTTTTTCTGCATGAAGGAATGGCAATCACAGTCAAAATAGACGACAGCACGTTTTAATTCTAAAAGGTATGTAAATAGTCTCTGTTCAAAGGGAAAGTAAAGCAGAGGCTCAGCAGGAAGAGTGAGAGGAGGCTGCAGTAGGCACACACCTGCTCAGCAGTGCTGAAGTGATGTTCAAGTGGAAGGCACAATGTGCTTATGCAGCATCATGGTAGCTTTATTTAGTTTCTTTTTATTTGATGAAGCTGGAAAAATTCCCTAACAGTAAATTCTAGATCTGCTGCTTTAATTTTTGATGAAAGAAGCTATTGGAACTGCTTTGCCTATTGCCCTCTTTTTCATTAAATGTTTCTTTTGCACTGCTGTATTCTCCTGTTCATTTTGAGGAAATGAATGTGGTTCTCTGTGTTGAGTGGGCTAGTAGATTATACAGTTGCAACTTTTATATAATTTTCTCTGTCTGTCTCCCTGGGGAACAAAACCACCAAGATCTTCAGGTGATCTTTTTGTTGTTGTAGGTAATGGACTCATACTTTCTTGTGGATCTCTTACATATTGTGTGTACTCACAATATATAGCCCTTAAATGTAGAAATTACAGTAAAAGACATCTGTTAAAATTGTACAATTAGCACCCTGAATTAGGGAGTACTGAAATTCCGTGTTCAGCAGCACCATCCTATCTGTATATTTAGGACACAAGATTTTAATGCTGGGTGATACTGTTCACTTAGACAGTGTTGCTGCCTCCACAATTTGTTCACCGAAGTGCATTGCATGGTATAGACATATTGGTAGGTAGTTACTAGTTTTTCATGTTCTTATGTTTCCTTGAAAACTTTGCAATGGATTCAGTATCTCATGTAACCAAAAGCAAGGATCCCAATGTGGACTGGGAATTGCTTTCATTTGGGAATACTGTGTATTATTTTGTGCTAAAAGGGTTTCCCTTTAATTGGATTATATCTATTCTACCTCTGTGGGAAGTGAAAATATTCTTGTGACTTTCAACGTCATTGAGTAGATGAAAGAAACGGATTCAGTGATTAAATGAAGAATAGCAAGGTGGTGCTGTAAAGATGACCTTGGTTTTCTTGTTACTTATGAAACTGCCTTCCAAACGCTGCTGTGGGCATCAGAATGATTTGTATCCATCCAAGCTGACTTTTTAATGAAGTTTACTAATGTGTACACTGGTCTGTATGGACAGTTTACTGTGTAGTGTTCAGCAGTATTAGAGCAGAGTACAAATGCAGACTCTCTGTCAAAAACCAAGAACTGCCCTCCAAATACTGCCAGAATAAATAGAACTATCTCGGTAAAAACTGCTTCTGAAGAACAGCTCTCCATTGCAGCTTTGTTTTTCCAGAAGCTGGAAGCCAACACTGTTTTCTTCACCTCACTTAATGACTTCACCCATTTCAGGGAAAACTCTCCTAGTTCACTAGAAAGAGATTGCTTGTCTACATGTCACAGTAAATGTCATAAATATGAAAAAAAGATCCTTGATTTAAATTTCAAAGCAACAGTTCTTGCCAGTGGGACCCTAAGCTGCTCATGCCATCCGTAGCTGCTTAGCATCACTCCAACATCTTTTGTTTCCTGTTTGTACTATAGTTTCTAGCAAATGAGACTGGTTGTGAGAACCAGGTTTGCTGCTTTACTGGCTGGTGGATGCTTATGTGGTACATTAACCTCATACTGATGTATTTCTTTAATTAAGTTTTTTTCCCAAGTAAAGTAAGAATTATTACATTTTTAAATGTTTATGCTCGCTGTAAGATCTGACTTAGAGAAATTTCTGTTTCATGATTTTGACCTGAGGACATACAAACTTCCAAGGTTTGGCTGTTGCAGAACTTATGTTTAATACTGGGTCCAGAGTAATATTTTGTTTAGTCACGAGTCAGGGAAGGTAAACAGTAATGTCAAGAGGCATGAACTATCTAATTTGCTTCAGTGGATGCTGAAGCCCTGATTTGACCAAATAAGCATCAACATGGTTAACCCTTTAACTGATTAACATATTAAAAGAAAAAAAAAATCTTATTTTTCTGGATATGTAATCTTATTAAAAATGTAAGTCCATTAACTTCAAAAGATTGTATCTTAAGGACTAAGATTAGAACTAAATATTCAGATATGTTGATATCATAAAAGATAATGCTTTCATTAATTAAATTGTGAAATGCTAGTATTGTGAAGAAAACACTATAGAACCTGTGTGATTTTTGTGTTGCGCTTTGCAAGGTTTTGTTATTTTTCTGTAAAATAGAGTTGTCTTAGTAGGCACAAAAACTCTGTCTTGAATTGAAGTTGAACAGCTCTATAAATATTTCCTGATGACTCCCTTTCAACAATAGCTGACAGACAAAAAAACCCCCCCCAAAACAGGAGAAGAATAAAAGATACCTGTTTATGTTATCCTGGGCTGTAAGCACACCACAGTACTCCTCCCTCCTGAGATTATACAAAGCTCTGCCTGTTGAGCTTTGCAGTGCATTAGTGCCCTCCTCCTTCTGGTGAGCCCCTTCTGAGGGGCTCTTCAGGGCCAACAGCAGAGTTCCACCTCACAAGGACTTGGTGGCTGTCATCCAGGAACAGGAATAGTTTAGTGATGCTGCTTTTCTTCCCCAGAGCATTTGTGTCAGTGGGGGGGCCTGGCTCATTCCATCTTCTGCATAAATTATTTGATCATTGCCTAAATTCCTGTTGAGTTTTATCTTTTCATTGGTTATCTTGGTCCAATTCTCAAATGTGCCTAAACTGCTTTGAATTGAAGACTGGTAACAGTATGTTTGAGGAAAGATGGAAACCAGAGAAGAATGTAATGACTGAATGTGATCAAGTCTAGGAATGCAAATACACCTTTTCTTCATTACTTCTGTTCTTTTAAGCATGTCTTTTTTTATTATGGAGCCAAGGTGGAAAGATGTGGACTAGTGGATGCTGTACAGGTCACCAAAGTAGTGAGAAGTTTAGAAATTGTGGCTTATTGGAAAGAATACAACCTGAGGTTTTTTGTCTTATGGAACAGGATAATGTAGAAAGACACAGGGGACTTCAGACAGGCTGCTACAAAAAAAGGGTAAGCTTTTCCAGTGCCCATACCAAGGAGAGCAAAATACATTAGGTTTAAATTGGAGGTGGAAGGATTTTGTATAGGTTTAGTTTAATTTTAGTTCAGTGCTTTACTTTAGCCAGAACAAATTCTGATGATACTGAGCAAAAGCCATAAGCATGAAACAACAGGACTTATTTTGCTCCTGTCTCCTTGCATCTTCCCAAATTCTGTGGAGTTGCCAACATGCTTTAGGATTTAAAGTTCAAGTTGCAATTCAGTATCTGGACAGTTACAGAACAACAAATAATTTTCTTGGATGAGAAAATCCATACTTCATTGCCATCCACGTTTGCTTTATGTTTTGTTCTTAATTGCAATAGTACTTTGTCAGAGTTTTAAAAATGGTAGAAATTGGTAATAATTAGGAGATTATATGTTTCTAGTCACATAAATTTGACAAATGTGCATTTGCCAGTGGATTGTAGAATAAGAGAGTGGTCTCAAATTGTAGATTAGTGTTTTGTGTTGTCTTGATTATTTTTTTTAATGCATTCTTACTCCATGCTGTCAATGTGTATAGCTGCTAAAAGCACAAAGTGACAAAAGTAGTTCCCTATGATTCCTGTGAGAGAAGTGTTGTGAGCTGAGAGAATTATGGAATCAGGCAATGGGGACTAAAGTTATTTGTGTTCATTTTTAAATAACTGTGTAAAAATGATGTTGAAGGGAGCAGTAGTTCACCAGGAAGAGCTGGAACATTTTTACTCTGCAGTCTCTATGTGCAGTCATGATTCCTGCTCCAGGGTTTCCAGTCATGAAGCAACCTTTAGGCTTTTTTATGAGTCTGAAAGGTGACTAAGGAGGTGCAGCATCCTATTGTTTTGGCCACATCAAATTCAGAGTCATCATTTATGATTTCTGTCACACAAATAAAGATTTACAAGCCTGTTTGACATAAGAGATGCCAGCCAATTTGTACCTCTGTGTGTAGACTCCATATGAAAGACTTGCACTAGATTATAAATAATCCAGTGAGGGATCTAAATAAGTGCAGGGAAAATAGAAACATTTATAGTCTGTGCCTGTGCCAAAAATACTTCATCTTTATTGAGAGATCTATCTTCTCATGGAAGATGGTAGCAAAATTTTTACCTGCAATAAGATCTGAAATAGGTTCTGAAAAACTTCAAAATAATAACAGAAGTCTTCTGAAATACCCTCTAATATCTTGACATCAGCCAGAGTATATCTCCCATATATTTTATATTTGTTCAACTGTTTCTTCTTCTGAACTTGTCATGCCTTCCGGTGTTGTGCTTTTACTGTTAGTGCTTATGCAAGAAACTGCCTTTTTAATGCTCTTAAATGCTTTTCTGAATCAGGGCTGTAGTGTTTTCTGGTAGTGAGTGTCTTTTATATGTGGAAGTGCATTCAAATATATGAAAGGCAGCTGAAATGGTGAGTAATATTTATTACTTGACTCGCAATAAATTTGTCCAAACTGCAGCTTAGAGGAGATAGAATGTATTAATAAATTTTGTGTTGTTAATGTTGGATAATTTAGATCTGGGGAAAGAGTAATAATGGGAAGGGGCAGCATTTTTAATTTTTTTGAATCAGCTACTAATTCTGAAATGTCATATTCAGTAGAAATTTCACTAAAAATAATAATAAAATTATAAGATAGCTTTTAATGTTTTGAGGTTGAGAGAAAAAAACCCCTAAAAACTAAACAGTGAAGAAAACCAGAAAAATGTCCATTATGGGCTGATATCTTTTAACATTTAGTTTTTCTGCGTGTTCCTCAAAATGAGAAGTCCATTATTTTTGTTATTGAAGTGACTGTCTCTGGTTAGGCCTTTAAGGCTTTCTGGGGAACCAAGAAGAAAACAGACAGAACTTAGAACTCTCTGGAGGACTTTTACAGTAGCAGCATTAAAAGGCAAACTACGCTTGGGTGTCAAACACTCAAAGCAAAACCAACAGATTGCTGGGGTCAGAGAAGGAGGTGTTGTGGTCTCAGGCTGCCTGAAACGTGTACCAGGACACCTGAGCCATGCACACCTCAGACAACTTCTGTGTGGCTGTCAGGAGAAGGTTCATTAATTTCAGAATAATAGTTGTCCTGGGAAAGGAAAAGTGGAGATCTGGGCTAAGAATTTCAATCTTAGAAGTAAAAGATGTACAAAGCAGTTAAAAAAGAACCCAAAGCCTGACATGATTTGGTGGTCTTCATGAGTTCATTAAATTTCAGGCTCAAGTAGAAGCAAATTTTAGAGCAATATAGATGAGATTTCTTATATAAACATGAATATATTTAATTAAAAGCCTGTGTAGATAGATGTAGTGAGACTTTTTGAACATCTGTTGACTTTTTCTCAGAGTTCATTATGCAGAAATATGTTTCTTCTGCTCATTTTGAAGTTTGGACATTAAACTTAATTGATTCATAAGAAGGCAGCATGGATAACAGACTGCTGTTAATGTGCATAACTTACTAAGGTGAGCTTTGTTCTGCTGAATTAATAAGTGAATTTTAACAAAAATAGCCCAATTGCCACCAGGAAGGGAACAGAATTTCTTTGTATAAATAAGATATATGTTATCAATTTAGAGACTTCTCAGAGAAGGATAATGACAGAAGTTTCAATATGAGAAATCACAACAGTTACCATTGCTGTTGCAGCAGCTATTCTGAATTAATGGAGTGTGACTGCATGCAGGTTAGGGAAGGGCTTTTCCTCTTAAGGAAGTAGATATTATCCTTACAGACACCACTGGGAAAAAACCCCTCTCAAACCAAAAAAAATACGCTTTAGAAGGCATCTCTGCTATTTGGGATGCCTACTCAAAATTTATTCTTACATGCTTCTGTAATTTGTGCCATGATGCGTGTTCTTTACCCTGTTAAATTTGTGTTAGTGTTGTTGTCCAGGTGTCACTGAGCTCTTGTCCAAGTGTGTGGGCTTGTCCCTGCCCTTTGGATGGCCACCATCCTGCAGGGGCCGCGTTATCCAGTGCCAGTGGTGTGAGATTCTGCTGTTGAGTCCCAACTGGCTGCAGTGTTGGCAGCTTGCAGACCTATCTGAGTCTTTCTTCTCTTCTAGAGGACTTTGTAGACCTCCAATGAGGGATTTTCCTTTCCTGTTCATGGGAAAACTAGGAACTCCAGCCTATGTGCTCTCTCTTTACAAGTGTTATGAAGTCTTTTACACAGCACTTAGTTTTGACTTGGCTTCATTGGTGAAGCTCATCAGTCTCAATCCCATTTCCAAAGGTTGAATGACTGTTTCACTTTAAAACTCAAAGCAGGAGAAATACTATTTCAAATAAATGGTAATTTTTGACCAAGGTGAAAAGGTTTTGATTGAGTCAGAAATGTAGACCAGAACTGTTCTTTGCAAGAGTTGCAAAGAGTTACTGGTTGCAGGTAAATAAGCTTTTGAGGAGAAGGGTGTGTACAATTTGCTGGCAGTTTCATACAAGAGGAATGTACTGCTATGTGTTCCCTGTGCAAGGAGCCTTTTACAAAAGTATGACATAAAAGCTGTGTTGTGTGAAGGAATAGCTACTAAAAGAAATCCTAATCCTTAAGTATTCTGGGGTTTTTTGTTATTGACAGAAATTTTCCCTGTCCTTACGTTTGCTATACTAAGTGCTACTTCTCAATCACTGTAGTATGAGTTGAAATATGAGTTAACTCAGTTCAGTGATCTGTTTGACTGAGTAATGATGGACAGAGTCTGAGGTGAACGCCTCTTGTACAGGAACATCAGCAGACACATATGCTCGCCATGTTGGGTCATTTTGTTGCTAATATTTTTGCTCACAGCACTGTGAAGGTTAACTGTCTCCAGCAGATGTTTTACCAGGGATCTTGCTGAAAGGTTTTCATTGGAGGGATACAACAACTTGTTTCCCTGGTACTCACAGTCTTGTAGAAAAATTCCTTTCAGAGCAATTCTGCTGAAGGGAGAAAGAAATGCTAAACTAATGAAAGCATGTGTCTTGAATATTTAATGTTTACAAGGTCTTTGAATGATCAAAGCTGCAAATATTTCGGTCAGAAGAAGCAGAGGGAAGGGGGAAGAAAAGAGCCTTGAAAATATCAAGCACCCCCTGATGACCGGATATATGGATTTCTCAAATGAGCCCAGAGTTTGAGCAGTGCCAAGATTATTTTGATAGCTATGCAGTGTGATAATTCAGCTTGTGGTCTTCTGTCTGGGGGCTTGAAACATGACCTTTGTGTCCTGATTTATGGACTGATTCAGTTGCCCTAGAAATTAATAATTGGCCAGGTAAATCAGGATATTGAATCTAATTGGACCTACAGTGGAGACGGAGGTGACCAGTGACCCACATAAGGATCATTTTGAACTGACTCTCCAGAATATACATCATGGGGGGCTTTTGGAGCAAAATGAACCTCATGGTTGTTTTCTATGTTAAGGAGACTTCTTCAGAGAAGGAGAAGCAGTAGTAGCTGTGGTGAGGAAGGAGCATACAGGCTCGTTGGAAAATGGGTATGTATGGCTGAAAGGGCCAAATGTGGCACCTCTGCTCTTCCTTCTGGCCATCCCAGGAGCAACAAGAGTAACAAGCAGTTCCAGGCCAATTTTCTAGGAGTGCTAGACAGAATCTGCTTCATAGCATTTCTAGTATGATTATAGGCTAGCACTCTCTTGCACCAGTGAATACAAGATTGCATTGCCTGCATTCAAGAGATTTTTTTTACAATAGATTTGTATTAATTTTCTTAGTAGAAATGGACATTCTGCTCTTTGTATTGTTTCAGGACATATCCAAGGCAGTGATTCTTTTGATCATGAATTTCTGGCACTTAAAGAGTACAAAGCAGTCTAATGGGCAAGTGGGAAAGCACTAGAGAGATCTTTCAATCCCGAGAAACCAGGTTAATCATGGTAAATGATTATTTGAAGAATTCTGCCAAGGTTAAAGATGCTTCTAGTTTATCTATTAGTGACAGTAAATAGAACTTGAAACAGCAGGGGTTTTTATGTCCCATCTCTTCTATGTGGAAACTCTTATTTGTCATAAAACAATGGAAACTAGAATAAACATTTAATTTTTCTTAATGTCTGTAATATTTGGAACAGATAGAATAAGGTGAGAGGAACAAAAAGAGATGAAAAAAAGCATTTTTCTTAAATTCTCTCTTTATATTTATCTGGGCTTTTATTAATAAAGTGTGTTAGTATGAATAACAATATACTTAGCCATATTTTTAGCGACTTCAAGACAAGTTGGCTACTAATGATGGGAATAGAGGCTGGGAATAGATGACTACCCCAGCTCCACAGTAACATTTGTTAAATCCATCTTTATTTTTGCTGTGTTAAATAGAGCTAGTAATCTGAATATATTTTCTCCTCAATGAAGAGTGGTAACTACTATAATTATTAATGCAATGCCAGTCACTTAAACATGTGGTATTTAGTATGAGTAATAGTCTTTCTTTTAAAACAATTTTTACTCCCACGGTCATAATTTCATTACTTCTTCATGTCATGTTATTATTAAATGGAGTATACCTAAATGTTCTTCAGAAAAGATATTGCTGACACTTTCAAATTAGTTTTAGGTCTAATTAAACTTCCACTATAACAGATCAGGTATTTGGGATTTTCCAAATTATCTTTTTTTTTAATAGCAGATGAAGTGCCAATGGAACAGAGAGAGAGGGAAAGGCAAGTTCCTGTGCCTTGATATATTTGATCAGCCGTGCCAGAGACTTTTTCCCATGTGGTGGAAATGTTAAATGCAAAGTGCCAAGTGTGTCAAGACACAATAGAAAATCAAAACTCTGACATTTGGATGTCAGTTGGGATGCCAGGGAGCTTTATGAGGCAAAGTAAGAACATCGGACATGTTGAAGCTGATGGGATTATTGGAATGTGTAAAAGTCTTGGAGAAGCCCTTTTGTAAGTTAATGTTGTTAATCACTGTCTTCAGGCCTAGAGCCTGCTAGGTTTCCATTAGCAGACAAATCGTGAAGTTAGGTCCAAACACAAGGAGTACTGAATGCCCTCTGTTGATACAGAGGCAAGTGGTCTGGTCTTCATTATATCACAGAATGAGAGAATGGTTTGTGTTGGCAGGGATCTGAAAGATAATCTATTACCAATGCTCCTGCCATGGACAGGGAGAATTTTTACTAGACCACGTTGCTCAGAGCTCCTTCCAGCTGAAACGCTTGCAGGGATGGGGCATTCACAACTTCTCTGGGCAACTTGTTCTGGGGCCTCACCACTCTCACAGTCGAGAATTTTTACCTGATTTCCAGCCTAAACCTCTCTTTCTGTTTAAAACCGTTGCACCTTGTCCTGTCACTCCTTGCTCTTGTAAATAATCTCACTCCATCTTCATTTGGGCTCCCTTCAGGTACTGGAAGGCTGCATTTAGGTCACCTGGAAGTCTTTCCAGGCTGAACAAACCCAGTTCTCTTACCCTTTCCTAATAGGAGAGGTGCTCCATCCCGAGTGCATCATCTAGAACTTGGTCTCATTGAACTGCATGAGATTCCCCTTGGCCCATATTTAAAATTTTTTTTAGGCCTGTGAAACGTGTCAGAAGAGTTCTACCTCCAGTGAAATTGCAGGAGGGATCGCAGTATTATTCACATGTTTTATTTGCTTGTGTTCTGAATATAGCATGAGTTTCTGATCTATGGTAGTTTTTTTTTTTTTGGTCTGGATCAGATGTAAATATTGGGAATAGATTGGAAATTTTCAGCACTGAGATGTTTCAGAATGAAATATTTGAGAAGGGAAATTGTGGATCTATTGCATCCATGCTTCTGTAGTTAAGAGAAATATGACCTGATTGTCTTTATCCTGCATGCAACAAATAAAACTGCTGTCGCATGTGACGTCTTTTATTCCAAAGGAAGAATTAAATGATATTCTGGCTGCTTTTTGCTGATGTTCTCCATGGCTCAGAGTTGTGGTTTTCAAAGGAGAAACCCCAGAATTTGTGCCAAATTTTATTGAATGCCAATAATGTTTCAGCTTATTAAACTGCTCTGCGAGTTCTGCTTGACAGAGGTCAAGAGTCATTTATCACTCGTCTTGCAAATTGCTGTAAAGTGGGTCTAATGGATAGTTGTTAGTTTAGTGGAGAAACTCTTTATTTACACCGCAATAGAAACTGTCTTTTTTTATTTACTGAATGCATCAGAAAACTCTTATTACTATTTATTAATTTATTTGAGGGTTTTTTCCCCTCCATGTTATTATCCTTTATTAAGTAGGAAAAAAGTCTCAGTTTTGTATGGAAAAATTCCAAGGCTAAACTTTTGGTAGACATTCATGTTCTTAGGTTTTTGCTTGTGGATCAGGTGTTGAAAAATATTTATTCTTTTGACTATTCAGTGGAAAATTGGCTTGGGAGAATATTTTAATTTTGTGAGGGGCCATGAAATGATTATTTTATATTAGTCCAAAATAAAGTGCATGAGAGGCAACTCCAGTGGCATGGAGTTCTGCTGAGCATATCTACAAACGTTTAGAAATTAATTCAGTGTGGGATGGAAGCCAAAATACCATGCTGTTTATGAGACTCTGAACAATTCTAGGTGTAGTATCAACTTCTTGTTAATGTCACTGTCACAACTGATGGAAGTATTTCCTAGACCTGATTAGGATTTTGATTTCATGCTCTTTCTTCTTATCTTGATAGTCACGTGTATAATTTGATGATAAAATAATCAGTATGGCAAAAAGACTCATGTATTTATTTTCTTCTAACATGAGTAGGCGTTTGAGCCACATTTCTTTTCATTTTCCTCATGTAACACAGCCCTATTTACAGTTCTGGCGCAGTTAAGATCATGAAGGTGCTTTTAAGTCAGAGTTAAGCCAATAGGTTTGCTTATTGGCTTCATTGTTTAGGCTAGCAGGAGGGCTGAGGTCAGGGCACACATACTAAAGTAATCAGTGATCCCAATAAATTCCAGTCAAATCACAGAATGGCTGAGGTTGGAAGGGGCTTCTGGAGATCCTCTAGTCCAAAACCATGCTTAAGCAGGGCAGCCTGGAACTGGTTGCTCCGTAATTTATCTTGTTTGGGTGTATCAAAGGATAGGGACTCTGCAAACTCTGTGGGCAACCCGTGCCAGTGCTTGACCATTCTTGCAGTGAAATGCATTTTTCTTGCATTAAACGTCATTTCCTGTATTCTGATTTGTGCCAGTTTCTTTTGTCCTGTCTCTGGGCACGTATGAGAAGAGTCAGGCTTTTGTCATCGTTCATTTTCACTGATGCATGGCTGAGCTGGGACAGCCCTAAACTTGGCTTGAAATCATTGTGATTACCTGCATCAAATTTGTTGTATGGAGAGGCTTCAAGTGCTAAGATATAGATTTAGGTTTTTTCCTAAGACCATATGGGAGATCAGTATTCTTAATGTTCCATTTGGTGTGATTTACTAGTGTTGCATTTTGATGATTTTTCAGTGTTTAAAATAAATTATCACTCATTTGATTAAAGATAAACACTGGCTAAATTGGAAGAAAGGTAAATTTCTGTTTCAGAGCAAGCAGCGCCTTCTTATTGCATATGCAGCTGGTTATAGTTTTCAGCTGGTGGGATAGAGGAGTATTTTACTATCAGCAAAGAAGAAATACAGCATGGAAAAGAAAAAGCCCAGATATTTACTTCACAACATGGGGAAGAATCTTATTGGTGTTGCCTGCCATACCAAAGGGTGAGTGCATTTTTCTCTGTTAAAGCCTGTGTGGCCTTCATAATTGCCTACTCTGAGCAACACATGTGAAATCTCCTGTTTTACAGTGGCAAACATTTCAATAAATCTGATTGAACTATGAACACAGCAGACTAGCAATAGAAACCCATCTTGGATTAATAAGGTATGTTTTTGTTTGCAGTTTCTTCAGTGCTGAGCCATTTCCCTGTTATGTAGAAAATTTTAATAGTTTGAAGCAGACTGGACTCAGAGACTGCTTCCAGTCTGTTTCTAAAGCTCAGGCCTTTTGATCTCTTGTATTTGGGGTCATCTATGATCTTCAGAAAAATTGTAGTGTCTGGACAAATTTTTTTTGTGTAGCATTATTAACTCTACCACTTCTCTCTACTCTTGTTCCTAAGCTACTACAACAGTTCTTCAAAGCTCATTTAGCTATCACAATGCTACTTGTGTCCTCAAACAATTTAGGATATGTCAGTGCTTTTGTTATAAGTCATGTTTTTCAGGATATCACTGCATTCTTTCTGCTCAGAACTATTGTGGACAAGGCATATTGATAACAAAATTCAGCTTTAATCAGTTTGTTCTAAGAGAAAGCTCTTGATGACTTTGGCTTGGGTTCAAAGCTTGTGTGAATCCTGTGGATTGCTGTGTTGCCTCATCCCAGCAGGCAGCCCCAGCCTTCCATCCATGGTCTTTCCTCTGGAAGGTGAAAGGGTAAAAGGCTGCTGTGAGGGCTTCTCTCTTCTAAGTGCTTAGGTTAAGAGAAACAGCCTCAGTTTCATTCCAACTAAATGTCAAATTTGAGGCCAGTTTAGTGGAAAACAAACAGTTTAGTGGAAAACAAACAGTTCTGTTATTAAGACATTTAAACACATGGTTTGCTGATTTAACTAGTTCATGTTCTCTGCTGAAAGAAAAGCATTTATTTGTGAAATTGTTCTGCATCTCCAACAGCATTATGAATAAAATTTATGTACTTGTTTTTCTGATAAGTAGAAATCAGGGCTTGATAATTACTTAGAGAGGAAAAAGCAGAATTAGGTAGAAGTATCATGGTCTGCTTATTTTAAGCCTGCAGATTGGTGTAAGGGCATGAGCCTTCATATAAATAATTTTTGGTGCTCTAGTGGAGCATACGTGCTTTGAGATGATTTCTCCCTGAAAAGAATGTATACACTCAGACTGTCCAAGAGTTAAGGCAACAGGACATTGCAGCTGTTCTACTGTAAGAAGCCTGCAGGCTTTGTGAAGGATAATAACAGTTCTTCTGGGAAATAAAAATCCCCTCTCTTCAGCAGCTGCAGAACATATGATTAGGTATCATGAAGCATCGCCTTGGATTATAACCAGTCTGATTGCTGAGCTTGAAAATCTGGTTCTTTGAACTGCCTGCTGTTTGATTATAACTCTGTGTCAGGATTTGGGATTACAGCAAATGACTACACAGAGCAGAGGTACCAGAAGTAGATTGAAAACAGCCCTCACACTTCAACATATTCCCTTGTGGCAGGTCAGGACTGTACATGAGTGTGTGTAAATGCTGAAAGGAGATTGAAAACTTTCTGTTTATAAGGAAGTCAGCAAAACTAGTTATTCTTTGAATATCTGCTCCCCTAGGGATAGTTGGGGATCTTTAATGAAGAGGACAGCCATGGGTGCCAGTGCTTAAAAAGGAGAAATGCTCAGATGACAGGAGAAACTAT
Organism: Illadopsis cleaveri; assembly: GCA_013399915.1. Classification (NCBI taxonomy): domain Eukaryota; kingdom Metazoa; phylum Chordata; class Aves; order Passeriformes; family Timaliidae; genus Illadopsis; species Illadopsis cleaveri. Next base: position 87,311 of record VXBB01003031.1, on the reverse strand, counting down.
ATATCCTTG
>VXBB01003031.1:0-87174 GCA_013399915.1 Illadopsis cleaveri | reverse complement strand
ACTCTAGTGGAAAAATCAGTGTTGATTTAGGCTAGCTTAGGCTTTGCTGAAACTAGGAGAACTCATTCCATCCAACAACAAACATAAAAAATTATTTAAGGTAGAACTTGGTAAATCTATGGATGGACTTGGGTGATAAAGTTGCTAGAAATTGAACCAACTAGTTTGAGTCCATGGGTGTCCAGCTTGATAATATCCCCAAAAGAGCTATAACTGGTATTGAGAGTGTTTATTTCTATCCTTTGTGTATGAGTCACTGCCCACAGCTTACTGGAATTGTCCCTGGGCCTTCTGTTGTATATCTTGTCTTCTCAGGGATTTTCNGTAAATCTATGGATGGACTTGGGTGATAAAGTTGCTAGAAATTGAACCAACTAGTTTGAGTCCATGGGTGTCCAGCTTGATAATATCCCNGCATAGGTTAATTAATTTATCTTGATTTTTGTTGACTTTAACTGAGATTGTGATGAAACTGCCACTTCTAAAGAATGATCCAAATGAAAAAAGGGCTTCTCATTTTTATTCAAAGATATGGCAGAATAGTCAGCAAAAATTTTGAGGTCATACCACTGACTTACCATTTTTTCTTTTTTCTTTTTTTTTTTTCTTTCTTTTTTCTTTTTTTCTTTTCTTTCTTTTTTTCTTTTTTTCTTTTCTTTCTTTTTTTCTTCCTTTTTTTAAGCATACAAGAGTGTCTGCAAGTAGGTATGTAGGAAAAACTGGTGGTATCTGTTGATGCTATGAGAAGTACCAGTATGTCATTTGTCAGTTTGTCACGTTCACATGCTCAGACATGTCAGCATGGTTAAAGGTAGGGGAGCATTCTCACCCAGGTTTGAAAGACAGGAGTGAGTTGGTTGGTTGGTTTGTTACCATCTTAATTCCATTGTAGAATGAAGTCTGGGTCACTTCCTTTGATTTTTAGGTCTCTTCTAGGACGGAAGTGTGAGGGTTTTTGTTTGGAAGGGTTTTGTTCTGTTTTAAATAGTGTTGTAAAATGTTAGCAGCAACATGGGGTCACATCTTAAATATAGTAAAATAAAATAAATATTGTTTCGTTGCCTGCAATAGTAGCACTTGCCTGCTTTACCTGTGGGCTTAGGATTGATGGTGGCGGTAACAGGTTCTGTTCTTGTGAATTGGGTGGAGCAAGTGAGTCTGGCATTGCTGTCTTCAGAGTATTTGATTTTTGTGATCTCATTGATATTTTAAATTTTTTTTGGTGAGTAGAGAGTATAATACAGAACATTGCTTTGTGCAAAACTTTATTTTTGGAAAAATAAAAATAGAAAAATGTCTCATTCTTTTCAGTTCAAAAAATCCACAACTTTCACGTGTAGGAAATACCTACAATGGTAATTCAGAGTACGTTTTCCATCAGTGTGGAGTATTTGTTTTTTTCCTGTTGCATTTTCACTTTTTATATCAATGTTTTTATCAGGCAGCAATTTGAAAGATGGAGTATTTTTCTTAGATCTTGCACTTAATGAAAACTAATTATAAAACCAACGGCATATGCTTCAACTTTTGTTCCTGTAGCTACATTACAGTTACTCATGAAATGTATCCTTAAAAACGTGGTTTTAGTTCTGAGTGAATCTCTCTCAAAGGAGAGAAATCTCTATAAATTAAAATTATTTAATATTCAGTCCCTTTTAAGCATTTGCTGATTTTCTTTGTGTTGCTGTAGTCCACAAATATTGTACCTTTTCATTCAATAGGTCTCTTATTCAAACATATTAACAGGTTACCATGTTTAATGATTTATTTTAAACTTCTCTTGCCATTGTGTAGGCTGGAGCTGTTAAAATAGTTGACTAATGATTGCTCTTTTATGTACATCAGTGAAGAAATTGTTTACCTAAGTGGTATTGATAACTTGTCTGTGAGCTATGGGAGTGTTTATTATAGAAACACATTTTCTGTTGTCAAAAGAAATAAAAAACTGCTTCAAAACCTTCTAAATGCATCACTGGTCCAGGCTGTATTTGGAAATAAAGCTGCTGCCTCCAGAAGATTTGCAATTTACCACCGTACCATCTACCCAACTGTAAAACTCTTGGAAGCTGTCATCTCTTGCACTTTTTAGGGTATAGGAGACAGCATCACAGGAGCCCTTGGGCTGAGAAAGAAGTGTGCTGATGTGAATGTGCAGGGGTTGTACATGCAGATGTCTTGGGAATGATCTCGAGGCTGGTGCTTCACTGGGACCAGGCTTCCTGGGGCCTTCCTTGGGGCCAGAGATCAGTCTGGACATTGATAGGATGAGCAGTTTATTTAAAGTACTGTTATGGACTTTCATGTATGGATAGATAGTAGATAGTAATGGGAGAAGTGCAGATTCCTCCTCATTCCTCATTCAGTTGAGATTTGCATCTGAGTTAGGGTAAAGATATTTAATTCTGTAAGTTTTTCAAACTAAAGGGTTCCTGAAATTTTCTTCTCAGCTTACATTTCCTCATGCTGTTTTTATTTTTTAATTTACAGTATTTATTCTCGTCTAAAGAAACACTTTCCTTAGTTGCATTTTGCCCTGCTGTCTGACATAAATTCTGATGCTTTTAACAATGTTTCTGCCTGAGTTGGAAAGACACAGGAAATTCACCAGCCTTCTTTGTCTGTTTTTCATGTGATATAATGCCTTTTGTGACAGGCATTGGCAAAGAACCGAGGTGCAGAAAACTGTGAAATACATGAAAATCCTAAAGCCATCATGTAAAAAATTGAATGTCTAGGTGTATGAAGCTCACACAGCATATCATCCTACTACATATTTAACAGTTTTTCCTGAGTAGTAGGCAGCTAGCTTTGGAAAGTTCATGAATATTTAATTCTCTGAGATGAAAAGTAACTATGTAGAATACATACAAGACTTTTTGTTGTTTATTGCTTTAGTTTGCATGGGTTTAGTTTTCATATGGATGAATCAGCATTTAATCTCCCAAAAACCTTCTAAAACTATTCCCATCAACTTAGTAGTACTCATTGCAGAGGCAGACCTCATCAGCTGGAGTTTTCCTTTGTGAAGATGTGGGCTATGATGCAGAGGTTGACTGTTTCTTTAGTCTTGGGGCAGTTTGTGACAAGTAAAAACAAAGAGAATTCTGAAATAATAATGCTGAATTTCATTTTTGAAATACAGTTTGAACCCTTTTTGCTGCTGGGAGCTGTAATATTCTGTAACCTTCTGAACTGAGGGGAGAAACAGAAGCCTGGGATGTTGGCAAATGGGTTTTTTTGACAGCAGCTAGCTGGAGAGAAGTGAGCTGTCCTATATGAGCTGCTTGTCCTAGTCCTGGTGTTCAAGCTCTTGTGGTTCTGCTAGAATACAGATCGAAGAGAAACATGATTTACAGATAGAAATAATATCTTTTGTGAGATCAGAAGGCATAGAGGGAAGAAATAGAAAAGGCTTTGGCTGTGTAAGCCCTTGTCAGATGAGGAACAGTAAAACAGAGATAGTAGGTTGATAACAATTGCTATGAATTTAATTATGTAGATCATCTAGACAAGTCAGAGAAAAGAATTCTTCCTACCCGTGGTGCAGAGGGCTGCTGTGATGGGTCATATAGTTTGATCTGGAGGAGGAAAGCCTTAGGCTGGTAAAATTTGCTGACATACAGATTTTCCTTCAAGTCTATAGGTATGCTAGGGGGAATGCATGATCATTTTTGTCTGGGAAATTACTTTGTCACTATGGTAGAATTTATTTTACTGCTTGTTGATAGACATCTGTTCAAATTACTGTAATGCAGTTTTAAAATACTGTTTTATGTCTTTTTTTTCTTCCCAAGGACTATTGATTCTGTTGCACTCTGCCCTCATGCTTTTTAAAAGTTTTCTTCCCTCCCTCCCTACCTCTATCAATCTGCTTAGCTTACATCTCACTCTCATATTTCCTTGTTAATCAGAGTTCTCCTTTCTTTGGCAAGATGTAACTGAACATGCCAGTACAAGTTTCCCAGACGTCAAGTCACATGCATGGTATCTAGAACGGAATGATTGCTCAGAAATTATAAAGAAATTATCTCTATGCACTCTTGTTGGAGGCAGAGAAAAGGAAACCTTTCAGCAGCTGCCAACATTTATTTAGTACAGATGCTGAAACCAGGCAATCAGTCTGCAGCTGTAATTCTGAGGTGGCCAGGAGATCTTCTGTAAGGGGCCATCAACTTACTAATTGTCTTTTAAAAAGAATGGAAGAGCTAGTAACTGGTATCAAATTCCAGAGTGGTCCCTTGGAACAGAACACATGCAGTAGGACAGCCAAGAGTACCAGCACAATTCATGGCTGTTGAAGGAGGCAGAAGTCAATGGATGAGACAGTTTATACCAGCTGAAGATTTGTCATCAGTTGGGGTTTTCCTTCTGTAAATCTTAAAATGTACAATAGTGTTCTAAGTGTGTTATCCCTTAAAAGGAGTAAGCCAAAACATGCAGAAAATATGTACAATATCAATAACTCTTTGTTTGAAACTGAGGATTTGAAACACTTTAGTGTATGCTTAAGAACAGTTCGGGATAGTTTGTGCCTGTGCCTTGTGTGTAATAAAATATGTTTTGTTTACACAGAGAGCAGTTGGAGGAGAGAAGAGAAGGTTTTGTTGAAGAGGTAGTGTATTGTTGAACTGTGTTTGGAACAGGAAACTCACTGAACCTACTGCTTTTCTTCCAATTTGCATAGTCTAAAAAGAAGACTGTACAAATGGGCCTGCACCTGTCTTTCTTGAAGGGACCTTTGCTTTGCAGGTCTGTCAGGAAAGATGAACATTGCAATTAGAAAGACACAAAGTGACTGCATTTTCCCATTTGCACTCTTGCTTTCCCTTGCTTTTTTTCCCCTCTGTGTGTGTGCCTGCCTTTCATGCAAGGGTGGTCATGAGGATTAAATGCTCTGTCATAGTGTTGCAAGTTAGCAGGAACTCTTCCAGTCCTTCTGCAGTTTTTCAAGTCCTGATTGCTTTTCTTTTTGCATATAAGCTTGAAACTTTGCAAATCTTCAAAGCCTTTAGGCTTTTTCCTCAGCATGTGTTTATAGCAGCAGAGTACCACTGAGTATTACTTCATTACATTCATGCCCCCTAATCAACACTGTCTCTGAAGGTAAGACAGATGGAATTTGTTTGCTTATGAATTATGCAAAATCATAGTTTATTAAGTTCCTGAATTTTAATGGACAAATGAGCCAATGTCTTCTGTGGGAGAGCTGGATACTGCACAGTAGATGTAGATGGACTACAATTGCTTCAATTTGCTAGATATGCTTTCAAGTACACCTGTTCTTCATTATGGCTTTTAGCTGGAAAATCTGCTGTCTAGAATCAGACTAGATTTGGAACAACAGAAAAAAAAAAAAGGCTATAAGTTAAGGTCAAAACACTTTTTTCTCAGCTGAAAGAAAGCACTTTTTCATGGAACTTAGTAACAGAAGCAACTGTTTGTTGAGAAATACAAGTATAATTAGAAAGCAGATTTTCATATTGCATGCTAATGGATGATGAAAGAAGAAAATGAGAGATAATGTGAAGTATATTGGCACCACTTTAAATTTTGCAGATTGTATTGAGTCAGAACCCATTTCAGCTTGAAACGGCCGTTTGTGGGAATTCCATTTTTTTAATGTTCTGAGAGACAGAATATGAAGCTTTTTTGATTTAAAGGGAATGAACTGGAAAAGATAGGAGGCAGCAGATGACAGGTGTGTTATTTGGCTGTCGCCTAACTTTATTTACTTTACATACAGACAGGAGGATGTGCATCTTTTTTGTAGCTGGACAAAGTTTGATGCAAGATCCTTTTAAAAATCGTGTTCAGTTTTGGTTTTGAAAGACACTGCATTAAGCCAATTTCAAAGTAGTAACCCGAAAGTGCAAGGAACTGTATTACAGAGTCTCTGGTAGTGTAGTAAGAGGCAATAATTAAGATGGCAGAATGAATCTGTTAAATTACTGTGAGTTTTCTTGTAAACATGAACAGCCATGTAAACTTAATGAAATGAACCGGTATGTAAAGAGAAACAGGAATAGTAGGTATTAGCAAATTAACATTTAGTGGTTAGCTTTATAGATCCTCTTCTTCATGGTGCAGGAGAGTCAGAAACTAAAAAAATGATCTAAGGTACGCTTTTATATACACTAGTGCCAGTTGATTGACCTCATATGATTGCAGGGCTGTAGCAAAAGCTGAAATGTGGCTGTTAGGAAGAAGCCTGAATGATAAACCATTTCCTGCACAGCTTAGGGCAAAGGCAGATGCCCTTCCCTGCAGGCATCAAAGACAATGTTAACAGTTACCTGTGTATTACCACCAGGATAGAGGTTATTATGACTGAAGAATAATAGTTGCAAGGAAGAATAATTTATCTATTTGTCATCCACATCTTACAAAATGCTTTAGGAAGGTATTTGGAGCTAAGATGAAAAGCTTTGCTTTGAAATGAAATGAAATGAAGATAATTACACAGCTTTGTTTTTTTTTTTTTTCATTGGACTGATAAGCCATAGGAGAGGACAAGTAACAGGCAGCTTGTTGTAAAACTGAGCCACTCTGATACTCCCCAAATAGTCAAGGATATCTTTTTCCTAGTTCTCTAGTCACTACTTTTAGTGATTACTATTTCCTGTTCCTATTTTTATGCCAGAGAGAGGGATTTTAGGTGTTGATTTGAGGATTTGAAATATTTTCCCCCCTTCAAAAGGGGTATATTTTATTGCTGATACTGCAGGATGCATAAATGATGAGCACTGATGACAGCTGCTCACTCACATTTGTCATCATTATGTAAACTGCCATCTGCCAGAAATGGGCACTGTCCGAATAAAAAGCAGAAGAGCTCAGCTGAATATCAACCACTAGGCTGGACTGAGCTTCAGCAGAGCTTGAAGGATTGTCTGGTCATAGACACAGCTTCTTATTTCTGTGACTGACTTTCAGACAAAATTGGTGCACCTTGTTTGGGCAATTTGCATGCCTTGCTTCTGTTGCTGTGCTCCCAGATGAACATTCAGCAGTGAAGAACAAAGCTGATGATCTAAATTGTTTCCAACATTGCCACTGACCATGGTGGCCTTTATACCATGTTCACTGTGTACATCAGTGCTATATTTGGGAGAAACGTTGGATGACCTGGTTATAGTTTTTCCAACAATACAGCTCTGAAACTCTGCAAATAAGTAATGGAAACATCGTGTGGCCAGAATAGAAGGAAAAGTAATTACTAATCTGAAACAGGACAATAGAACTATTTTTTGCTTTGCAATATAGTGTAGCTTGGAAACAAGACAGAGCCATTTTTGTCCAGTTTGTAAGCAATTATGCATGAGAAAATTACAGTTAAATATATTTTAAAAAATCCCAATGACAGTTACAAATTGTTGTAGAATCAGCACAAGTTGGCAGCTGCGGTGCCCATCTACAAGAAGGGCTGGAAGGATGATCCAAGGAATGACAGACCTCTCAGCCTGACCTGAGTGCCAGTGAAGGTCATGGAGCATATCATCTTGAGTGCCAATCACACAGCATGTGCAGGACAAACGAGGCCAGGCTCAGCCAGAATGGGTGAATGAAAGGCAGATCCTGCTTGACCAACCTGCTCTCCTTCTATGACAAAGTGACCCACTAAATGGATGAGGGCAAGGTCGTGGGTGTTATCAACTTGGATTTTACTAAAGCCTTTGACAGCATTTCCCACAGCATCCTTCTGGAGAAATGGGTTGCTCATGGCTTGGACAGGTGCACTGTTTGCTGGGTAAAAAACTGGCTGGATGGCCAAGCTCAGGGAGTGGTGGTGAATGGAGATACATCCAGCTGGCAACCAATCACTAGTGGAGTTGTCCAGGGCTCGGTGTTGGGGTCAGACCTGTTTAATATCTTTACTGATGATCTGGATGAGGGGATGGATCAAGTGCACCCTCAGTCAATTTGGAGATGATACCAAGTTGGGTGGGATTGTTGCTCTGCTGCAGGGTAGGGTCTGCAGATGGGGCAAGGCCAGTTGCATGAGGCTTGAGCAGGGGAAGTGGCAGGTCTTGCTCTTGGGTCACAACAACCCCATGCAGCAAACAGGCCTGGGTCAAAGTGGCTGGAAACCAGCCTGGTGGAAAAGGACTTGGGGGTATTGCAGTTGAACATGAGCCAGTATGTGCCCAGGTAACCAAGAAGTCCAATGGTATTGGGGCTTGTGTTAGAAATAGTGCGGCCAGCAGGGTCGTGGCAGTGATTGTCCCCTTGTACTTGACACTGTTGAAGCCACACCTTGAATCTCTGTCCAGTTTTGGGCTGGTCACTATATAAAAAAAAACACTGAGATGCTGGAGCGAGTCCAGAGAAGGGCAGCAGAGCTGGGGAACGGTCTGGAGCACAAGTCTGATGAGGAGAGGCTGAGGATGCTGGGGCTGTTTAGCCTGCAGAAAATGTTCAGGAGAGATCTTATTGTTCTTTGCAACTACCTGAAAGGAGGTTGTAGCCAGGTGGGAGTCAGTCTCTCCTCTAGGCAACCCATGATGGAACGAGAGGAAATGGCCTCAGGTTGTGCCAGGGGAGATTTAGGTTCGGTGTTAGGAAAAAAATTCTTCACCAGAAGGGTTGTAAAGCATTGGAAACACCTGCCTGAGGAAGTGATTGAGTCACCATCCCTGGAGGCATTTAAAACGTGTAGATGTGGCATTTAAGGATGTGGTGTAGTGGTGAATTCCGGTGTTAGGCTACCAGTTGGACTCAATGATCTTAGAGGTCTTTTGCAACCTAAATGGTTCTATGATTCTAACCTTTGTGCTGTTTAAGTGCTTTTTTGCAAGTTTATCTCCTTATTTTAAGTTGCAGCTATGTTAGCAGTAATCTAAATCCAGCAGGATAATATTCCACATTGGCTATTATACAGTAATACTGTAGTGATCAACAGCTGAGACATTTCCTACAGCAAGAGGATTTTGTTTTGTTCATAAGCATTAGGTTGCTGTAATGTTCAAAATTTTCAGTCAAAAGTACTGATTGACTGTGAGTCTTGGTTAAAAAATAATATTGGAAGTTCAATTTTCCTCGCGTCACGTGGGTAAGAGTCATCAGAGAGCAATGATGCCTGCCTCAACAGTGCTGCAGCACAGTGATTAAACAGGGCAGGAGACAAGCAAGGACTGAATTTTGTGTACTTGAGAGGTTTACTGCTCTGTGTTGACAGCGACACAATATGATAAATCCTTCTCTTCATAACAGGCCATTTAAAATGTGATTAGTGCATTTAGTCAAAAACTAAATATAAATAGAAGATAACCATGCATGTAAAAATGTTTGTTGTGTGTAGATTTTCCCCAGGAGCAATAAATTAGCCAATAAGAGGTTTTGTGTGATTTTGTGATGTTTATTAGTTGCTGTGCCACATTGTACTTTAGGAAAAAAAACCCCCACATCTATTCAATTTGATGAAGCAGTAGAAGAACCTTTATTTGAACAGTTTGTGACTACATGTCACACATGATGGGTGCAGGGAACAGGAAATTTAATTTTGAGTTTAACTTTGCTTCATCAAGTGCTCAATGCATCAGAAACAAAAATGTTTTTCGTTGCAGTTTACACTTGATCTCTCTTATCTGAGAGAGCAGACTTTGCGTTAAGGAGTTTGGAAGTACAAGGACACCAGTTCAGGGTCTGCAGAGCTGGCCTTCTGGAGCAGAGCTATGGACCACACGGTCTGACAGCACCCCGTATCAACATACAATATGTCCAGTCTGTACACTGTAAACAGTTCTGTACACACACCAGCAAACAGCTACATATTTTCCCCCAAGCCTGGACTCCTTAACCTCCTCTCTGTTTCTAACATTGACAAAAGTCTTCCTTGTTCACGCTTGCATTATTTATGCTTTGCTATCAAGCCTTTCTCCTGGTTCTTATTAATCCACCTTGAAAAATCTAGTTTTTTTCCTCTTTTGGCTTTGCTAGGGGGCAGAAAGGTACAAGTCAGCTATGTTTTCTTTTTCTATACTTTATGCAAACCTCTTTTACTGCTTTCCAAACTCAAGAAGTCAGCTTCAGGCACAAGACCACTTGTATTCTTCTGCTGGTGACTTGACTTTAATACTAAATATATCCACACCATCTTATTGGGTGTGATACATTTTTCAGTAGTCTGTGGCAGTCTATACCGTAATGCCTAAGCTTTGAAGTCTCTTAGTCATGTTAGCTTGGGGCTTCAGTTCATGTTCAGCCTCAAATTCTGTACTGTCTTTGTTTATTCAGTTTATTTCAAGGGATGTAGCCCTCTAATCTTGACATGAGAAAAGAGCCAAACTTCTTTCCCTGGTTGGTACTGGTTGAAGGAGGACCTTCAACCAGAACACAGGCTAGATGATTCAGACTTAGATCTTCCTAAAGTGAGCAGAGCATTTCAAAGCCTTGCAATTGCTGTTTGCACGGGATTTAGGATAAAAAGGTGGATGAAACATCCGATAGACATGTGAACTATTCTGCTAATGTAGTTAGCTGTCCTTGTGTGCCAGATACAGAAGCACCTTCATTCCAAGTGATTTTGTGACATTTATAGTTAGGAAAAATTTATATTTCCAGTACTTTTGTAGTATTTAAAATAAACTCATTCTGTTCCAACAGTTACAGTGGAACAGCTTCTTCCTTTGTGTTGAGTTTATTTGTTTTCTTCTTATTCTTTTCCCTCTTAATTTTCACCTGAGAAAGGATTCATAGGATTTGTTAAATCTTTCTGTAACATGACACATTTGGTCTGATTCTAAGAAATTTTTAATTGTGCATTTGCTGTTGAGATAAAATAAGCAAGGGGAAAAATGGAAGACTGCTTTGCAGAAATTAACCTTGTTACAGCTTTGAGGAAATGACGCTGTGATTGAAGCTGGGAGAGATATTCTATTCAAATCCCTTCTCTTCAGCTGTGCATAGCATGTTGAAAATAATGTTGTGATAATTTATCATGTTGATGCTCTTTAATGGACAGTTTGTGTAGAGAATTTGTACTTAATTCTGAGAGAGAAAATAGAGTATTTGTGTGTATATTTAGACTTGGGTGAACTTTTGTAGAAAGTAACTTGGAAGCAGGCATTAACTTATTTTGTTCCAAACTCCATGTATACTGTTTCCATGGATGTTCCTATAGAGTGGAATTCTGTCTTCTCTCAAGAGCTGTAAAATCAGAGTTTGGGTTATGTCATCAATACATATGATAATGAATGATATATTTTTGCCAGAGTAAAAGTGGAAAGGGAGCAAACAAAGGAAAAAAAAAAACCCTAATAGATGCAGTTGACTAGTTCTTGCATTGCACCTATTACTGTACCATGTGGAAACTTTCCATTGGGAATTTTGAGGGAAAAATATAATTTAAAAAAGGATATGAGTGGGTACTAGCATACTTGCTTTCATTTGCTTCCATCTCAGCCATATTTACTATTGAACTGAAGAAGCCATGACATCAGACCTTTTGTTCACTTGGAAAGAATAGGGTCTCTCTTCTGTCTTTCTTTTACAATTCAGTTCCAGGAAGTCAGTTAGATGTCAGCTCTCATTTTCACAGCTTTTCCATCCCTCTTTTAAAACTAGCAATATATATTTTTCCATTTAGAAAAAAAAATGTAGAATAGGCTGACAAAATATTGAAGAATTTATGACTGACAGACATGTTTGATAATTAGCTCTTCCCCTTGTTCTGGTTTACAATGCCTCATTTTCTTTTTTCAGCATTTCCTTATTGCAGCCTCTTTTAATACCTTCTTTTCTTTACCAGCAAACACTATAGTTTTTCAGAGGACAAAGAATATTTCAGTTTCTTTGAACACAATGGGAATCAAAACAATTTATAGCTGCAGCCTGCAGTTAGATCGTCCGTTATTTTTTCACTGCAATTCCAGTTTTTTCAGTTGCTTATATTTTCTTCAAAAAAAAAAAAAATCTACTCCTACTTCAGCTTTAGTTATCTTTTGTGAGAATATTTTCACAGGTGCTTTTTGAAGAGACCCTCCCCTGTACAGGTGCTGAGCTGGAGGGGAAGACCTGACCAGCAACTCTTAACAAGATCAGATTAGTAAAAGGGTAAGCTCCTGTCATATTGATCTGTAAGATGAAATTTGTTAAGTTCTTCTAATAAAATCTGTGCATAGCAGCAGATAACTTGCTTTCAGCTGTCAGTTTTGGAGATACACTGCAATTTGTAAGATTGTTCAGAAATAATTATTAATAGCGCCATGCACCAGAAAAGGTCTGTGATGCTTCAAAGAGATGTGCAAGTCCTAGAGGGATGCTCAGAGTTACTGCTGTGTGTGATTGCAGAAGAAAGTCATGAGGCTCATACGCTTCAAAATTCAGGGCATGCAAAAGTTCAAGCAGCCCAAGCAAATTCTCCTCCTCCCTTCTGCTTCCTCCTTAATAGTGCATATAATTGCTCAATCAGTTTCATTTCTTTGGAGCATCTCCTTTAGCAGTTAAGAGGTTTGATGATCTAAGTATGAATGGAGTTCTTAAATTATATTTTTTGGTATTGAGGTTTTTGGCCAAGTAGAAGTGCAGACTTTTTGTTTCATCACTGCTGCTTTGTTTTTACAATCAATTTTTTTTGAACGTGATCTGGTCTATTAAAGATCTCTCCTGTGTATCAAAGAAAGATGCTGTTCTCAAATGTCTATATGGTGCATAATTTACTGGTTTTTGGTCTGTGGGTAGAATTTTTATATGGTCCAATAGCTGAAAGAAAAATTGCACATTAACAGTACCCTGTCTACCCATATTTAATCTAGGAAAAAGATTTTATTTCCACACAGAAAAGAAACATATTTCTTTAAAAAACATAAGACTAATTTGTAGAGCTAGAGGCTTAACTTCATGTGTCCAGAAAAATGACTCTAACTTGGTGCAGGCATGAAGGTTTAAGCCTGGCATAGTTTCGGCCCTCTCTGCAATGTATAAAGGAAGGTGAAAATACGCTCATCAGTATTACAGATTTATACTGTAAATAACAGTAAAAACAACAGCAAATATGATAATAATGATGATACTACTTGCTACTGCTACTACTATCGCATTTTTGTTTTCAGTGAGAACACCCAGCCTCCTTTAAGAGGCAGACCAGTCTTTGCCTTTAGTTTCAGTGGTGTAAGGCCACATGTAGAAGTGTTCTGGATCTGAAGATTGAGGCCTTGGCTCTAGCAAAGTAAAATTAATCCATTCTTAAATATGACCTCTAAAAAACCTATGACTGCACTGCACTATCCCTATAGAGTCAGGTAGGGATTCAAGGTAATGGCTTCAAATAAGTGCTTTTTTACATTTGCATTTCTTGCACAGCACTTTCCATAAAGATAAAGGTAATAAACAGGTTACAAATATTTCTTTAAAGGATTTTTATGATAAGGCAAAATAGTCTAAATAAATTTATATTGACTGATTATACTTTAGACAGAAGTGGTAGGTGAAATTTGATAGAATTTACATGTACTAATTATCTCTAGAGCTAGTTGTTGCTGACTTACTAGTTAGTAAAGACATACAGTAATGTCAAATCTGCAAATATAAGCTATATTAAAATATTCAGATTTATGTTCATAAGATATTCTATTCCACTGCACCTGAGACAATTTACTTCCAATCACTGAATTGTGAGATTTTGATGAGGCTACTGCACTTCAGGCTCATTTTTTAAAATCAAATAGTTGTGTTGGTTTTTACTCCTGTCTCCCTAAACAGAGAAATGCTAAAGCTAGTGGTGAACTGGGATGTTAACAGTGGAAGAGAAATAAGGCAGAACATTTTGAAAATGCTGGTATTTATATTAATGAAAAATTATTTTAGGAGGAAAAGGAAATGTTTTATAAGTAAAACAAAGAAATAAGAATCAGGAATGATCTTTATTTGCAGCTCTAGCAGAAGATTTAAGATGTAATTTAATATTTTTGCATGTTTTTTGTTTCCATGTCTGTAAAAGGGCATGATAAAGGTGTACAGGAAAGCTTTGCTAATTCAAGGCTGCAGAGTTTTTAGAGTTCAGTGGATGTGTCAGATGAAAACAACTGCAATTTCTTTTAACCTGAGCATTTACCTTATTTAAGTTGATTACCATGCTACTTACTTTTTTGTCTAGAGCATAAAACTATTGAGTGGCTCATTTTTGTAAGTCGTAACTTTTCTAAGTCATAAAAAAATAGTGTAAGAACTAGAAATTAATGTCATTTTCATATCACACAAGAGAGACCACTTTGAAAGTCTATATTTAGTTCATTCCAACTCTGAAAGAATGTGGAATTCCTATCAGAAATGTGCAACAGCAATAATTTTCAGGCATTATCTAAAAATATAAACTGTTTTAGGTTTTCAAATAAAGTGAAACTTAGAAATGCTGATAGCTTGAACTCAAAAAGCTCATTTGGAAACCTCTGTGTTAACTAACTTTCACAGATTTTTAATGGATGGTCTGTCCTTCCTGGCTATCTTACCTGTTTGATTTTGGAAATGCTTTCAGAGTTCTCCAGAGATAATTTGTTTGGGTTAATAGGGAGCTGAAGTTCTTCGAAAGTACTTTGGTTGCAGTGATTGAAAAAAAGTGTTTGGCTTTGAAATTTGGATCTGGTTTAATTTCACATTAGAGCAGACGGTGAGAAGTAAATATCCTTCAATACAATTGTCTTCAATTAGTCATATTTTTCTACTGGAAAGCAACTTTATATTTTATAAAATAACTATCCCATGAGAATTGAGCATACCATTGTTTTTTTTAATTTATTCTGGATTAGAACATTTTTTGTCCCATGGTGAAATATTTAAGAGCCAGTCTGTGCAAACGAAACAAACAGCTAAAAATAAGTGAATAATGAATTAATCAGATGCATGTTACTTACTAAAGTGTCTCTAAGGATTTATTGCCTCAGTGAAAAGAAAATTAAATACAGTGTGTATTTTTCTGGTGGAAAATCATTCCTCAGGAAGATACTGTCTTTGCCATGAGTAACCTCTCTTGGAACAAATATAGAGAAGAAGAATCTGAAACCAAATTAGTTCTTCATCTAGGAAAGAATACTGGAAGTACCAGGATTAGCCTACTTTTAATTAAATGATAAGCTTTTATCAAGGTAGACAAGCACTGTATATTTGAAAATTGTATCCCTAACATACTATTGTAGTTACTAATTTTGCTCTGCTAAGAAATATAGATACATAAAACAGGTGAAAGAAGAAAGTTATTTGAGATCCAGAAAGGAAACTCTTCTAATGTTTCTTTTCAAGTTTGCAAGAACTCCAGGGACTTGTTTGCCTTTATAAGGTATTATATAAGAGAGAGGAACGAGCAACCTTTTAAAGTCCAGACCTTCTGAATACAAAATCAGTGTAGATTTCAAAACCAAGTAATAACCAAATTTGTTCCAGTTTTTCCTCCTGGTCTCAGAACTGGTGGGGTTGCATCTCGAGTCCTGTGTTCAGTTCTGGGCTCCTCAGTAGAAGAAAGACACTGAGATCCTGGAGCAAGTCCCAGGAGGGCAGCAGAGCCTGGTGAAGGATCTGGAGCACAAGTCTGATGAGGAGTGGCTGAGGGAGCTGGGATTGTTTAGCCTGGAGAAAAGGAGTGTCAGGGGAGACCTTGAAGGAGGTTTAGTCAGGCGGGAGTTGGTCTTTTCTCCAGGCAAGCAGTGATAGAACAAGAGGAAGTGGCCTCAAGTTGTACCAGAGAAGGTTTAGGTTAGATATTAGGAAAATTTTTTTTTCAATGGATGGGTTGTCAAGCACCAGAACAGGTGGCCCAGTGAGATGACTGAGTCATTTCACTCCCTGGAGGCATTTAAAACAGGTGTAGATGTTGCACTTGATGTGGTTTGTTGGTAGACTTGGCCATACTGGGTTAATGCTTGGACTCGATCTTAGAGGTCTTTTCCAACCTGAATGGGTCTATGATTCTATATGGTACCTTTATACAAAAAAGGATGCTTCCCTCTTGCCTGGCTGTCACTTTATGAATTTTAGGTTATACAGTCCATATCTCCTATGAGGTATAGAATTGGAATGATAGAAATGAATCAGTCCAGTGAATAGGCCTAGCCTCGTAGTGGTTATCAGAGTGAATGTGCCAACCTTTTTTTTTTTTTTTTAAGGAAGGAAGATGTGATTTTGATTATTAGATCTGTTGAGACACTAATCTCAGTCCTTCACAAGGCATCCCAACATCTGTAGTTTTGTATATTTCCACATTGTCAGCTCTTAAAGAAAAATTAAGTGTATCTGAGGCTTTTCCCTAGCTACTTGTTTTATTAATGTCTTAACCTACTTTACTTGTTAATTCTTACACTTTTAGCATGGCAACTTCAAAATCTGTTTCATAGTCCTGCCCAGCTAAAAGTGCTTGCTTTGTAGATGCAAAAAGCTGTCTTATCAGACCTAAGTTGCTCACTGCAACTAAATCAGAATCAAGCAAATAATCACAGTGTAAGTAGTAGGCTAAAGATGGTTTTATGAAGCTCTGTGACTTAGTAAAGCACAATGTTTAGTAGTCGCTGTTCCTTCCACTCTTAGAACTGTGGACATTTGTTTCATATATGTAAAAATTAGTTGAAATAAATTATTTACATTCTTCTTACTTAAATCTAACTGTGCAGATGTGCATTTATGTCTTTTTAAGACATAAATGTCTTAAAAATTGAGACAAGAAAAAATTAAATTCCTCAAACTTTGACTTTAAATTTTTTTATTTCTGTCCTGTTTATTAGTGATTTTGGAAAAGAACCATAACAAGTGAAGTTCATGTTGGCTTTTCAAAATGGGAATTTGAAAAGCTATAGTTCCTGAAAAAAAAAAAAAAAAGGATTATTTGCACCTAAAGATCTTTGTTTTCACATAAAGATCTTTGTCTGACTAGAACAGTTTTTATTAGCTAGGTCATATGTGTTTTCTTATGGTGATTTTCTTTTGGAAGCAATGATTTAAATGGAAGACCAGGCAAATTAAAATGCTTGCTAGAGACCCTGTCCTTAAAAATGGTAGTTATGAAGTGTAGGTTACACCACACTGGTTTTATATTGTGTTACATAAAACTTTAGAAGGCTATCCAGGCAGAAAGATTTGAAACACCATATGCATCATCTAGTATGAATATACATGGAAAATTAACTGAATGATAATCTAAACTCACTATAGACAGTTGCCTGTAGTTACGTTTTTTGATGTTTCTCTAGAGAAATTTAGAAGTCCTGAATCAGGAAAAGGTTTTCAGCTTTCTCATAAAGCTCTTTTCCTCCCCACTATTTAAACACTAATATTAAGATGCAGATATCTGAGTGACAACTATTGGAAATAGAATGCAAGAACTTCTTTATGAATGGGAGTAGGTTTATTCTTAACAATTTATATCAGCCTTGTAAAACATCTCTCGCCTACTCTTTCAGAACTACAGTAGCAAATTCACACTGAGCTTGAAAGACATCTGGGCTTTCAATTTTATTTCTTCCTTTTTGTTCCTAATGGATTGAACATGTGATGCTATCTCAGTAAATAAGGTTGTTGTCTATGCTGGAGAGCTAGTGATTTCACCATGTTTCTGTTAGCCTCATGGGGAAACAGGATGTGTCTAGCTTTTTTGAAGTTCCAGCAGCTTGGCTTCTGAAGGGAGTTACCAGCTCTCCTGGTTTCTCCAGGGTGAAGATTCATCTTAGGAAACGAATTGTTTATGGTACCTCTGAAACCCATGAAACCTTTCAGAAAGTCCTGTACACAATGTGGTGTAGTTGTACCTAACCAGTAGGCCAAACATAACCAGGCTTTGTGTTAGAGTCTGTACTTGAGTGGGAAACAGTGCTTGGTCAGGTAGTTGGAACGCTAACGAACTTAGTAATTTTAATCATGCTTCCCAGAAAAGAAAAAAACCTTACTTTTGTCCTTTTGACCTTCTGATAATTCATGTTTTACCCTCATTTACATATTCCCGAAGCTATTCCTGAAGCTCTACACTTGTTTAATTGGCAGAGGCAGGTATGTTCCGTTCATTGGAATGTCACATGCATAAACCTCTTGTTAATCTCTTTGGGAAAGTAGTGATGATGATGATGTAATGATGATGCGCATACACACAGGTTAGAAATAAAACTAAGTGGAAATTTCTCTTGTAGATATTTCATTCCTAATTTCTCATATTACATGGCTTGTGGTTGGGGACCATGCACCATTTCTTGCTGCAGTGGTATAAGTTGTCCAGTGTTGAGCGTGTGGGTCCCTGACATGTGTTACTCTTCCAACTGGTGGTGGAAATGGTCAGTGAAAAAACTTTGCCTGGCCTAATCCGTCTAAACACTTATTTGTCTGTATTTGGCTAGTGTCTGTACTCTCACCACAGTCCATGGAAAGAGTTTCCAAAGGGTAAGATGAATCTCCTTCCTGAAATGGTGCCTCTCTTCAATGATTGTAAAAGATTAATTCTGCTCTTGGTTCCTCCTCTAGCATTCCTCATCCAGCATATTGGTTTCCTGAAGGCATCCCTAGTTCAGAGTGATGTGTGACAAAAGTATTTATGTTTCTTCTAACATACTGATTTTTTTTCCCTTATATTATATGCAACCAGATTTCTATTCAAACAGCCAAGGGTATGTATTAGCCCCACCTGGATTTACACTGTGAAAAATGCAAACTTTAGTATATATTTTCCTACTTCTGACTTGAGCTTGGCTGTTGTGGTGCTTCAGATTCTTTGAGCCAAATCCAACCTTGTTCCCTAGTACAACCCTACCTGCAGACCTATCCAGACTAGAAGGTCAGTCACTTGGGTGTGTGCATGACTCCTTAGCTGGAAGAACTTGACATGTTTTACGCCTGAAGTTTAGACCCTGTTCATTCAAAACTAAGCCTATTTTCTGCAGTTAGGCTTTTTTTCCCATGGCTTCTCAGCAGCCTGTTACATGCTAGTCATTCCAGCTGCTTCTAACCCTCTCTGCAGCCACTTCCCATCTTTATTTAACACTGGCTTTCCTTCGTGGGGAAAGCTTCCAGAGGGGGGAGAACCATTTTGTATCTGGGTCTTGGCCACAGTTTCAGGAAAAGTCAAAGAAAATTCCTTGACCCATTTGCAGAAAAATTCCCAGCTCTACCTTCAGCCACATGGTGTGAAGGGGCCTTTTATTGAGATGGAAAAGACTCCTTTAAAACACTGTTAAGCCTATAAACCAAATTAGATGACTTTTTTTTCTTTTGAAAAAGTTTTAGTTAGGATTTACTAAACCTTTATAACCTTTCCTGGGGGCTGATATTTAGTTGAACTGTTGTCTACTGCAAAAGGGGACAACTCAGCACTCTCTTGAAGTCCCTTAAGCAAATGTTAATTGTCTCCACTGCATAAGGACAGTAAGTGCTGGAGGAAAGATGCTGCCTTCAACCTTGTGGTAAATAATCAAAGATTGACTGGAACACAAGGAAGGTAACCCTTGGCTAAAGTTAGACTCAAAGTGAGATGTTGCCTGTGAAAATCTGAGCTTAAAGCAAAACCACATGATAGTTGGGGATTTCTGCAAGCTAGAAAATCTTTCTAATAAGAAAACAAGGACAGGCAGTGTAGTGCTACTTTTAGCAGAAATTCTCCTCCAGGGCTCAGGCTTGGGCTGTACATGGAAGCTGTGACTTTCTGTCTCTTCTGTAAATTTCATTTAATGAGCTGTAAATGTTATGTGCGAATAACCATCTTAATATTTCTAAGGCTCCCATGCCAAATACTTAGTTCCGCCTGAGATAAGCCTAGAGACTATGCAGATTCTATGACAGATTTCACATCTAAATGTCTAAACATTGAAACTGAATTGAAAAGACCTGTTAAAGATGTATGAATACAGACTTTATAATTTTCATTTCAGCTGCTTTTGTTCCTAAGAAAACACTTTAAAGACAAATTTCTAGGAAGTATTTCACTGAGTATTTATTAGCATCTGTGTCCATCTCTCTGCAGGCTCATACTGTCTCAAGCCTTTTGAAAAATTAGTGGTGTTTTGGAATGAAGTGCTAGTGCAAAACCAAGTATCAGTCAGACAGCCTAGAGAGATGCAGGAGTTGATGCAGCAAAAATATATACAATCAGTTTGGAAAAATGGTTCAATGATAATTTTATAGCCTATGAAAATGTCTGTTTTGACTCTGCTGATATTTTTGTTAAGAATTATTAGGAACATGAGTTTGTATGGGTCCAACTATTTCATTCTCCAGGGAGAAAAAACACTAAGAAAATATACACAGTCTGAGTAATCTTAGTTGAGTTTAGTGACAATGTTTTTACTCTGTAGGCAAATAAAAGAATTTTCTTAATTTTTAATTCTGTATTTTTTCTTAATTTAAAAAATTACTTCTTAATTTTTTTAATTCTGATTTTTTCTTAATTTCTTCATTCTGTAGGAATTAAGAAATAATTTCCTCTCCTTGCCCAAGTGCTGTGGAGAGAAATGGGACTGTGAGCACCTCCATGCTTTAACAAGTGTTTTCTATTTAATCTTGAAATAGCCATGTGGTGTATCCTACCAGAAACTAAACTGAGTTGCTGAGCTTCCATGTGCACTTCCCCGCTTCTTAATAGCATGAGAAAACTATAACTGACCTTCAGACATTTGTTTGCAAACTAAAATAAATCAATGTGGAAACCATTCTATGGTTACTTACTGATTTTGAGCATTTCATCGTGAATCATAATGCACAATGTCTGCTTATGTTCTTGCCTGCGTTGGTCATGCTAAACGAATAAAGTTAAAAGTTTCCGTAAATTAATTCTTAAGACTAGTGATTTATTAAAATGTCTACTGAATTTTTTTTTTTTTTTAACTCAAATCAAGCAGAGAAGCTTCCAGATGAAAGCTGGTTAGCTCAGTGGCTTGGGAGAAGGTCAAGGCCAGCACTGAAGTTTATGGCACAGGTCCAATGGCAAGTGAGAACTCACAGAATTCACAAAAGAATTAAAGAACAAAAGTTGTAGCCTTAGCATACAAATTGCACAAGAGCGTCTCTTCATAACACAGTTCATAAAAATAAGGAAGCTAATGTTTATATCAGCACCCAAAGTGCCTTTCACTCAGATGTTGTGGCTGCATAGGATAGTTCTGAGACAGGATGAAAAGGCAGAATAGTTCCTGGCTTTATTACTCGGTGGGAGGAGTGTTATGGAATCACTTTCCTTATTTGGCTTGTCTGGTCCTGTCTGGAGCACAATAAGGCCCAGAAGGTCCATCTACTAAGAAATGGAAGGAAATGGTAATGGATTCAATTTCTTTATCATCCATAATCTTCAGTTCCTTCTAGCCAGGTACATTGCCTCACGGTTGCTGGTATTTGTGTTGCATTTTGTTTGAGGAGACAGAGAAGAACCTCTGCAGCTGGTGAAGTTAAACCACTCTGGACTTAGATTGTGCATTGCCCTTTGTGGTGTTTCTATGGGTGTAAAATTTTTCCTGAAACTGCTTTCGTTTGTTCCTTCACATCAGGAAGCACTTGTCTTTGTGTACCTTTCACATACAGAGAAAGGACATCTCCAGCAAAGCTTCCCACTTCTCCCAGCTTTTCTCTGTAGAGCTGAGTATGTCAAACAGTTTACATGTTCTGGGACCATTCTGAAATGGCAGAAAAAATCTTTGGGCTGAGATGCTGCATCTTCCAAGGATGCTTATTTCTCTCCACTGTCTATAAAGACAACCTAGATTTAGATGTCTATGGTTCAGGCATCTACATTTAATCATTAATGCCTGCTGTATGCTGATTGTCCTCTCCTTGGATTCCACATAAATTTAGTTATAAGAATACAGGAGAGAGTAATCCATCCAGATTTACTCTTCTAGTATCATTTCACTGATGAGGTCTGAGTATGAAAAGGAAGAAACTGGCTGGTAGGACCTCTTGGTTAAATGCTGTGTAGTACTGTCAAAGACTTGATTTACCTGATTGCAGAGGAAGCCTACTTTTAAGTAGCTGGGAAGAAGGTAAGTTTCCATAGTGCCAACCTTCCTGTAAACATGTTCTAGGCATATGTTTTCAGAATGAGCATGGAGAACCCACATTCTTGTTTTTGAATGTTAGCTCATTGAAAGTGCAAGGAGTGTTGTCTTTATCAATGAATGAGTGGTTGTGTGTGTATAAATTCTATGTAATGCATATATTTATTTATAACATATTTATTTATAACACATAAATTATAATGTGTATATATTTCTATGTAATTTTGGTGTATTTTAAAGAGAGAGAAAGAATCAACTACTGTGTAACTGTTTTAATTTAACATAATCCATGCAACCTCCTTCTATTCTGCTCGAGTAGTAGATATGGTGTACTTTTTAAGCATAAAGCCACAGGGCTTAACAGATTAATTGCTCTAATGTAAAATGACTCCAATGTCCCTGCAGATCATGCTCTGTGAAAATTGCAACTAATTAAGGCTTGTTGGCTATCCAAGTTGATGCAAGTAGTAATAACTGTACACAAAGGTGTATTTTTATAATGAATTAACTAAGTAGCATTTTCTCTAAGCTTTTTCAGAAATTTGTCGTGTGCTTACATCAAATAGATGTATTCATCTAAAATTTTGAAGCAATTAAACCGTTACCAATTTCTTGGATTTAAATATGCTAAAAGCTCTTGGGGCAGGGACTTGTCACTTCGGAGCTTGTGAAATTCTGCTGTCATTGCAATTGAAGGCTCAGTACTACCACAAATTATTTAATAGCAGAAGGTAGGAATCCTTGGATTTCATCTATTTGGCATATGCATTAAGTAATTTATTGAGATTTTTACTTTGCTTTTTCTGAATGAGGCAAATTTTACAAGGACCTTCTTGGCCATTTGCTGCTTTTATTTTCACAAGTACCTTACGAATATGACATATTAATTTACATCTTTCTATGTAGTAGAAGTAGTAAAATTGTAAGATTTGTACATTCGCTTGTCTCTGAAGAAATGTTTCTTTTATATAGGCTTATTTTCTTCCTTATGTGAAATATTTCATATTTATCTGGGAAATAAAAAGCCCTTTTAAGTGCAAGGACAGTATAAATTAAAAAACAAAGAAACTGAGTGTAAAGCCTAAAAATCATTTAGATATTGATCTGGATGTGCACATCTTTACTTTTGAACGAGTCCTGGTAGTTACAGAGATAAAGAACTTAGTAGTAGTTGAAGTGTAGGTTCTGAACCCTTTTGTACTGAATTGGTGGCAGTTCATGAAAATATTTAGAGAAACTGTTAACTGCAATATTTATGAGTATTTACAAATCCTTCATGTCTGCTTAGTAGCAGTCAAAGAACAAGATGAACAGATGTCTCTCCCAAGCTTCTTAAAAAGAGCTTAAGAAGAGTGGGATATGACTTACTAAGCATAACTAATGCTACACAGACCACCTCTCTCTTCATCATAAATTCACATTTGTATGGTGTGGTGACATTTCAGTTATGAGTAAAGCAAACCTGTGCCTGATTGCATCCTGACTGTGGTACATTTATAGTGCTAGCCTTTGGCATAATCTCTGTGATGTTTTCATGTTTAGGAGAGCTGCATGCCTCTATTTTATTTTCAAGATTTCAGCTAACCTGTTCAGGTTACTTGGGCGTATGGAAAGGAGGCAAAACATAGCCCAGCCTGATTGCTGCAAAGCTGCAGAGCATCAGGAACCAGGCAGAAATAAATTGATGCTGGTCTCAGCATCTCACATATTTTTAAGGGGCTTGGGGAAGGTTTTCTCACTGTCTTCAGCTCAGCCTCTGCAGTCCAAGAAGCAAGGTGACTTTTGAGGACTATCTCCTGACACATATCCTGGTCATTATCTCCAGCTGAGTGACTTTTCCTAGTTGCTGATGCAGGCCTGTGATTAAAAAGCATTAGCTCAGAACATATAATTTGTTTTAGAGGTTTATCTAGAGTAATTTGTACAATGCATAGTCATCCCTGTCTCATCTAATATGGGTGGAAAATAACTCAGGTTATGAAATTTGCAAGAAAAGCTTGTGGCCACAGCATTTTGAAAATAAAATGCATGATTATTGTTTATGCTTCTGTTGTTCTTTATGCAAATTGGCTGATGAAAAATGAATGCAGTATTTTTTTTCTCTAGGGAAACTGAAATCCTTTACCCTGCACCACTGTAGCTCATCAGTAAACCTGAATGACTATTTATATCTTTGAGTTTTTTTCTGTGGTGTAGCATGGAGAAGGGCAATAATAGTTACTGCTTTAATAAATACGTCACTTCCTAATCACACTGTGTCATGTATGTTGAAGTAATGTTAGAAGTACTTTTGGTGTGGGTGCTTATGCAGAGATTCCCACTTCTACCTTCCAATACATTTCACATCCAGGGAGCAATGTCCTGGCACTGCCTCCCTGAATAATGCCATGATGGTGTCCTCCTCTGTTTGCAGTGCATCTTCTGCCTTTAGATTTTCTGGTAAATCACACCTCCTCCCTTGCTGAACAAGCCTTTAAATTCTGTTCTGAGAATCAGGAAACTCTGCAGCTCCCATGTGGATAAGCTATGCTCTGTGCTGCAGCACATACCTGTGTGCTCACTGCGTGCACTTGGACTGTAACTCCTTGTGGGAGGAGCACTATTGCTCCTTCCCTTTGACTTGGACACATATGCATCTTGCCTCATCAAATTTTCTCTTTCCTATTGACTGCTCCTTTGATGAAAATTTTGATTCTGTGAAGGAAACAATTGCAATAGTTTGCTTGTATCTCTGGCACAATATAGGCAGATCATCAACAAGGATACCAAATGCAGTCTGTTTAAAAATGCTGTGTGGTATTAAGAATTGAACATTTCTATTCATCTATACTGACTAGATCAACATGTGATCAATATTATGTCATTTTATGAGGCTGTGTATAATTTCTGTCCTAATTTCCCCCAAAAGTAACAAGAAATTCAGTGAAAACAAAGCTGTTCACTGCATTTGTCATCTATTCCTTTCAATGCTACCAATGGATGCGTTTCATACAGGCCACATTCTTTTGAATGTAAGATTGACTTTGTCTTCTTGCAGAATGATGTACCATCTCATCACTTTTATGTGATAGGTGGTCTTGCTTCATAATGTTTTGTTAATTTTTATCAAACTTTGCCAGGCCGAAGTTAAAGTTCACTGATATTCAAAAGTCACCTGAAAATCTGGTGGGGACTTGTATGTTTTTCAAAATTTCAGCAAGTTCTAGAAATTAGAAGCAGGATTGTGTAATTAAGGGCTTTGGTGGCTGGTATGACACAGGAAGATGTAATGGGAACGCTTTTCAGGAGCAATGCCTTTGCCTTTGGAAGAATTCTGACAATTTCAAGTGTTAATGCTACTGGACATTTGAAAACACAGTATTCACTCATCTCTCAGACAACTGAATGAGGTACCATTGTTTCATAAGCACCTCACTCCTGTGCATTGGATAAAATTCATACTGCAGATTGTAGTGATGCACTTCACACTCCTAGCAGATGTTTCTCGAATAGGGAAAGTTTAAGGCTCACCTTTTAAGGTAAAGAACCTAGATTCTGCCATACTTTCTGACAAGGATTGGCTCAAGGCTAAGAGAGAAGCATCTATTGGATCTTGTCACTGTTCTTCAAACCCTTTATCTCTCTCTATTGGCTGCAAGCCAGGTTATCCCTCCTAAAACATTAAGAATTTAAGAAAGAGCACAAAAGGAAGAAAAGGCTTTTCGAGATGTTGTAGCAAGGTGTCTGAGGTTTCTCAGGTGCCTGTGCGTGGCTTATTATTTGTTTTCTGTAACATTTGTTATTTTGGGTTTTTTTTCCTTATTAAACCTTTTGATTTACAAAACGTCTTCAAGGAGCAGTCTCGCTCAAATTAATTATAGCCACTTTTCTGCCAGGCTGGACCGTCAGAGTGTGGGGCAAACCCACAGCAGATAGTGCTGCTAAATCTTTGTCAAAGTTTTGACTAACCACTCTCTTCCAGAAGGATTTATTACAGGGAAAGCCAGATGTTAACCTCTCCTCATGTTGTTTGTTTTTCAATTCCTTGTCCAGTAGATTCTGATTCCTTTAAACTTTCCAGGGAAGTTGCAATGGAGAATGAGGGAAACAAGGAAGTAAAAGCAGATAGTAAGGAGAGAGTAGTCTTGTGAGAAGATAATAACTTTTTGACTATTATGCATGGATAGATTACCCATACGTCTGACTGGTTTGAAATAATATAATGGATATACAGAAGCAAAACAATCACATTGCAAAAACTGGAAAATATTGAGACAGAAAGTCACATGAGATAACATCTACAGGAAGAGAAAGGAAAAGCCCTCCATGAATTTCTGAATTAGGAATGTGTTTTTCAGATAAAAATACTGATATTTTTAGTAGAATCTAAACATTTTATCATATTACATGTGTGAATATAAGTTAGAAACAAAGTAGTTTAAACAGCTTCCTCCAATTTTTCAGCTACTGAGGAAGATCCTGTATTTCTCTTAAAAGGACTATTAAGTTATTTTCAAATGATAAGGGAAAGAAACTATAGCTATTTTCCACCAAGGTTTGGCGATTCTGTTGAAGAAATCAGGCGGTGACACGTGGAAAGAGAGCCCTGAATACAAATAAATCATTCTTGACATATCCCTTAGGCAGTTGGCTTTCTTATGCTATGCAGTGCACTGGGACGTACCATTATTATTTCCCATGTGATTATATGTGTGCATATGCTGTCACTTTCCATTTCTGGAATAAGCTGCTTGAGCTGGATTTTTTAAATCTTCCCTCTTTATTCATCAATGAAAAGGCAGTTTGATGCAAATGAAGGCTTTACTGAATTTCATTAGCAGGGAAAAAAAGTCTTTTCTCTGTCCCATCTCCAGTTATACAGCTAAGGCAAGTCAACAACCTCTAAGGTGTTGCCTTAGATGCTGGAAGCAGTGTAAGTAAAATGAAAAAGGTGCAGCTTTAGGTGTCCATCTCCCATTTGAAGGCCTCCAGTTTGGGTGTGTTGAGTGGTAACAGCTAGCACTGAAACCCAAAGGAGCTTTGTGAGTATGCATTGTCTCCCCACATGTAGACCTAAGGAAAGATACCTTTGCATGAAGCAATGAGAAAGATAATAGTCTTTTGTAAATCACAGCTTGGTGCCCTGTGCAGTTTTCAGGGTGATTTTGTTTGTGGCTTTCTGTCCTTCCATCTCTTCTGCTTAGAGCCTGGTAAGATAATGATGTTTTCATTGCATTAAATCAGGACTGAGGCCTCTGTGACTCCTGGTCACAATCATATCTGGTTTATCCTGGAGGGAAGCAGAGTCTGATTACATTTGTTTGTTCATGAATGCTGTTCTGTCACATTGCTTTTGACAATTATAATTTCTCACTGGCTTTAGGTGCTTGTTGTAGGGGGAAACACAGTGTTTAGCATACTTGTCAATATAGGGAATATAACACGCTCAGTATTTTGCAAAACAAGTACGGATCATTCTGTGGCAGATTGATTATTCTAGTAAATATTGCTGGAAGTTTTATTGCTGAAAATGGATCTTTTTTTGTCAATCATTGGGTGTTTCAAGATGTGTGTTGCTGTGGAAAGGCATAGAGATTGCACAGGTTGGCTACAGTGAGAGAGGAGCAGCTTCTTAACACAGCAACTCTTGTTTGGCCTTAGATTGCTGTTATTTTCCACCTCTAATCACAGAGTTGTGGGGGAAATTCAGGCATTTCAATAACCAACCACAGCCAAGGGTTTATCAGATGAAGCCATATGTAATACCGGCCTATGGCACTACTGCTTTGTTGGGGACACACCATTTTCCCTCACACTTTGCTCCCTTTGCAGTTTTGTCAGAAAGCTTTGTGCAGCTGCGCTGTGAATTGGTTTTGGAAATGAATGACTTAAGAAGTGTGTGAGCTGGGAAAATTTAACTCAGAGAAACAGTGTTTCTGATGAAAACAAAGGCAAATTCAAAGGATCTTCTGAGGAACCTTACGTTGTATGTGAAGAGAATGAGTGATTCCTTGATAATTCTCTTTTCTGTACAGAGAGAAGTGGCTGGAAGTTAACTGGTATCCACATGTTTTATAAAACAGCAGAGGAGCCCTGAGTATTAATTACCCTGCTTTATGGCTGTAAATACAGTTTTGGGGTTTTTTTAAAGCCTTCCTCTGCTCACAAAATATGTAGCATCATGTATCTTGTGCAAACCAAGTTGCCACCAATGACCTGAGCACAAATGGTACCTTTTTCTTGCATTTATTCATTTTACCTTCAGTGGTTCAGTAGTACCTGCTCTCTCTGTGCTTTTTGAGAGGAAATAATGTAATCTAAAGCTGTTTCATGTTTCTCCTTTAGCAGCTCCTCATGCCTGAGACTTCTGAGATTTTCCTCATCCCCTGGCTCTTGTGATGGCTTTTGCTGCTCGCAATTAATCGTCTCTGTGCTTTGGCTGCAGCTGCTTCAGAGCCTGCTCACTGAGCCAGTGCTTTGGGCAAAGGAGAAGCCACGGCCTGAGGGGTTTGCCTTCAAAACACACCTAGCACTTGGCTGGTGACTTCAATCAAGTTTATTTCAAAGTATCTCTGACTAGCTGTGCCGGCAGTGTGAGTTATCGTGCCGTCAAATGTGCATGCTGGATCCGTCTCAGACCTCGGAAGGTTATTTCAGCCTTCTATTATTAAAGTGTTTAAAAATAAACTGTGGCTTTCAGCTGCTGTACAAGGTGAGGGGATGGTCAATGCGCCCTTCCCTGCTGGAAGCACAGTTGAGAGCTAGCAGCTTCAGCTCTTCCCACGTAGTCAGAAGGAGGTGAAAAAAACTATGCAGCTTCTTGTCTCTTTTCTTCCCCTTATTCAATATCAGAATTTTTTGCATGTTATGATATCTGTTACTAGGAAGGGAGACTACTTTTGACTCTATGGGTTGCAGAGGGTACGTGGGAACTACCTAATAGGTGAAATTATGGGTCAATATTCTTTGATAACTTCAGATCAGCCAGCAGCATTTCTTCTTTCTTTGCTTTCTCCTTTTTTAACTGTGGGATCTGTCTTAATACAGTAGAGGTATAGAGAGAAAGTTGTTTCATATAGAAAGGGATACTGGTTTAAGATTGCAAATGTTATATTGGAACATACAGAAGATGTTTATTTGGAAGTGAGAAATGTGTCTGTATGCATGTCTATACAGAGATGGTAATTTGAAATGATTTAGTTTGAGATGGTATACATACTGTCACTTCAAATACATGTTATAAATTTTACAAAGAGAGGGAATGGGGAAAGAATGGAGACATAACTTTCTAATCCTTGTGATTGTGTGTATGTCAATGCCTTAATGAATAATTTAGAAGAGAATATTCAAGGCCAAAGCCTTCTAAACAGAAAGGTAATTTTATGTCTAGTCCCAAGCATGTGGCTTAAGAGACTATTGCAGAAATGTATGTTTTCTATAACTCATTATTTCATAATGAGTATCATAGCAGGTCAACTGGAGTATGAAATTGTGTAAAGCAACCATTTCAATACCAAAAAGGAAATGTAATCAAAGCAAGTATTCAAATGTCTTCCTTTATTCCTTGTTTACATGACAAATGGAACAATAGTTAAATGATATATCCAAAATAGAGTCCAGCAAAACTGAAATTGTGCAAAAACCTTCTGTTGTGTTTTGAAACCCTTTCTTAATGGTATCTTATATGTAACCTTCATAGTCAATGGCAAAAATGTTTTCCTTCCTCCTTTTAATTGTTTCTTTTGCCATCTAACATCTTCAATTTCAGCCCCTTAGTCTAATGGATGTTCTCAGAGTGGCAACATCGTGACTTCCCTGGTCTCTTGTGTAAGGGATTCCAGTTGGTGTCATGCCCATGTTGTGAACCACCTACTGTAAAGTGTAAACATTACTGCTAAATTACCTTACTCAACCATAGTAATGCATTCTGAGGGCCAGATGCTGACACATCAGGGGCAGCCATGTAGGTGTTCTGTGGGCTGAAGCGTGCTTCACCTCCTGTGTACTTGTCTCATGGGCCGTGCTTTTCACTACCCAAGCTGCTGACTGCTCATTGCATGACCTTTCAAAATGACAGTCCTGGACTTGTACTGATAGTTGCACCCTCCAGCTCCGTGACAGTGCCCCTTTTGCTGCAATTTTCATTGTCACTGGCTTTTCTGACCTCCTTTTAACTCTTCACAGCCCCTTGACTGTCAACAGTCCCAATGTTTCATTGAGAAGACCTGTGAGGAGAATACAGTTCTGGAGAGGACTGTATAAAGACCAGGGTTTTATTGAATGTTAGGGAAACAGTCATTGTTTCCCTCTCCTCTACTCTCTCCCCCCCACCATATTTTAAGAGGGAGATTCCTGAAGGTGAGGAGAAATCACCTGTAGCAACAAATAAATTTGCCTTTTTGACTTGCAGAGGTGGAAAATACTGAGAAGGTTCAGGGAGGGCTTTGTCATGATCATCTTCTGAGCTTTGAACAGTGAAATATAGAGACTTCTCAGCCCTCTTACTGAGTGGTGGCAGATGAAACAAGGGGACGAATGCTGATTTACATTATATAATAACATGTTTGATGGAGTTCTTCCTTTCCCTTGGCTTCCTGCTGGTTTTAGTGGTCCGTGAGAAATGCCACCTTCAACCCCACAAACACTGACAAAAGTAACAGTAAGTGGGCAATGAAGCATGCTGCAAATATCATAGCTCTTTGTGCGAATTTTGAGCTAAACATTCTGATCTTTGTTCATTTGGCATACTTGAAGAGCCTTTTTGGTGTATAATGTCTCATGGGCAAGCACAGTTTTATTACTTTTTGATCTGCAAAAGGAAGGCACCTGGTTTTCTTATGCCTAATTAATTACTGTTAAATATTTGTAAGCAGGTGGACACAGTCCATAGAAGGGAGGTAAAAAAAAGCCTCGGAGAGAGAAAAAAAAAATTCATGGAATTATAAATGTATGGGAACTTAACTTTACAGTTGAAATGAAAATTAATTTCACTGAAGAACTTTTCATTACCTGAAAGCAAATTTAAAAGTAAACCAAACAATGTTGCATCACTGCTGCAGGAAAATACTTCTCTAAATTGAAGTTGCTTCTAGGTCTCTACAGCGTATTGGTAGTTAATCCCTGTTTGGTATGTGAAAGGCAAAAAATGAAAGCTGTAGCAGTTCAACTCACATGTAAACCTGCCTGTTAGGACCCAGTCAGTTTTTTGACATTATGTGATGTCTAGGGACGAGGGACGAGGAGGGTAAGGCAACTAAATACTTTAAGAATTCCAAGAACTCCCAAGGCTTAGTTCATGAGTCAGACAGCCTTTCCCCTTGGGAGGCTTACTGGTGGAATCAAATGAGAAAACAGCGTGCTTGCTTTCTTTTGTACTCTTACTTCTGAAGCAATAGGGAAAGAAGTTAATCAGGTACTGAATTTTTGCTTTGATTTTCTTCTTTAAACAAGGTGCATTTATTAGATTTTTGTTTTGCCTTGCTTTGTCTTGCATTCATAATTCCATGGGAAGATGCAGTCTTTATATGTGTAGGCCAAGGATGTGAAAATAAAAAGGAAAGTATCACAGATACTTTTAATTACATGAAACCCGTATTTATTTGTTAGAGAATTAAGTTAAATAATGCCTTCAAAGGCTGTCAAAAATTTTTGATTTTTACTTGAATTTCATTAATTTAAATGCTTCTAATTCCTAATTGCTAATAATTTCTAGGCTTTGAAGATTTAAAGACCTATCTACAGTGCAATTTTGGTTCTTTTGAACTTTCATTATTATTTTTTTTTCACGTGTTCCAGAACATAAAAGAGAACATGGAGGCTAAAGGTGCGTCTGCCAGGCAACAGCTCAAAGTTTTCTCTTCATATGCTGAAAACCTAGAGATATAAATAGATGCATTTATCAGTGATTCTAAAGGTCATCAATTTGAAAAATTAAGTTTTCAATCCATAGAGACTATTTCAGTTAATGCTTGCACTTAGTGCTTATAAATCTGCTTATGTTAGTTTACACGTGTTGCTATTTCTTACACAGGAAAAGTTCACTGAGCAACAAAATAACCATCCACCCGTTGTAGGTATATTAAAGTGGTTCCTCTTTTCTATTCATGTGTTTATTTTTGCTGTTGTTGCATGCATATAAAGTCCTGAAACTAGAAATGCAAAATATGTTACAATAAAATATGACTGACATAGGAAAAATGTAGCACATCTAGGGAACAGGAAATTGGTTGTGAATATTATTGACTCATTTATCAGATATTTTGAAGGGGAATATTAACACTGGCCTCTGGGTATCCTGGCTGTGTATATGTATTTTGTGAAACAAGTTTGTACAAACATTCAAGAGTATGTTTTTTATGGAGCTAGAGTATTGTGGTATATGGATTTTTTTCTAAATTAATTT
This sequence comes from Illadopsis cleaveri, assembly GCA_013399915.1. NCBI lineage: Eukaryota > Metazoa > Chordata > Aves > Passeriformes > Timaliidae > Illadopsis > Illadopsis cleaveri. The sequence continues at coordinate 54,852 of VXBB01003031.1, read as the reverse complement.
TTCTATGATACCTTAATAACTTATTTTTAGATACAATAATTGTAATAGAAGCTATGTAGCATTGTGTATTTTCAAAGCATTGATACAATGGAGAAAACATGAAGAATCTTTTTGAAAAAGAAAGTGGGTTTTTTTTGTTTTTCTCATTGTGTGGTCTATAATTATTTTCCTTATCGTCGAATTCGGTGGCATTTTACCTTGGGAACATAAGGGAGAATTACGCTTTGTTAGTAGTTCTGTAGGCAGAGTGGGAAGTAGCCAGAGAAGACCGGATTTGGGTAAATCAGAAAACGTGATGGCAGTTTTAGTGAATTAGAGGCATTCTTCTGAAAATTGATATAAGTGACTGGCAAGGATGTTGCACTTGGCTGTGTAGCATGGAATGGGAGGAAACTGTCACTCCAACCTCCTGTTAGTAAACTCATTTCACCTTACTGTCAGTTTCTTAATTTTTAAAATAAGGATGCAAAAGAGGTGTGCTGGAAAAGGTTTGTTATGTTGCAGACACTTGCAGCAGCTCTCAGTGCCTCTGAAGAGCTCACTCTCAGCCCTGAAGTCTTCTGAAAGGTTTCATGTGAGTCTGTGTGTTAAGACACCTTTGATTTCTGATGGTCTCTGAAAATCCAGTATCGTTGGTAGGTCCCTGGGAAGACCTTCAGAACTTGTGTTCTCCGAGTCATGATGTCTAGCTTGAACAATAGCCAGGCAATCCAAGTTTGCCCCTGTTAAATAGAATTTTGCTAGTGTAGCAGGAAATGTCACTGGTCCCTGGGGTTATAAGCACTCTTTAAATCATACATGTATCAAAGATACTTTTCTCTTAAACTTTCCTGTGCACTGTTTCTCTAGAGCAAAATATTTCTCAGTTTGTATTTAAAATAAGAAGGTTTGTTCATTACAGTGCATTGTTGCTCTAAGATAGAGCATTTCATAAGATAGGTTCATTTGTAGACTTATTAATAACTGATTGTTTCTCTACCCTAGGTTGTATACCTGATTTTATATAGAAAGGATTGGCTGGTCATGCAACCAAACAGAGTGTATATCAAGATCAAATTAAGATGTTGCACTTTATTTCCTGATGAATTGCAATGTCATTCACTTGCTAAAAATTTCTTCTGATCTGTCTTTAACACTACATTGGGAAAAAGTATTTTAAAACCTGCTCTTATATTACAGTTTCCTTTAATGCCTAACTTAGCAGAAATTTCTCGAGACATAATTTTATAGCTACTGCATAGCTATAGTCTGAGATGCAACAAGCAGGAATTATTCTGTTTCAGGATCTGAGGCGAACATTTTGATTTAAAATTGAAAAAAATGGACTTTTAAAGACATTTGAAGAATGTGAAGCAATCTGGACATAAATTTAGTTCAGAGGTAAAACAATCACACTGATTTTTTTTGAATGAAATTGTACAAGTCTGTAACCGTTTTTTTGAAAATCACCAATATTCATTTTCGTATTCAATTTCTCGTATTCAGTATTTCAGATTCTCCTCACGTTACGGAAGTTTTACATCTGTACTCTCCCTCTCCTCAAAACTAGGGTAACTGAAGCCTAATAGTTCTAAGTACAATTGCTGTCACTATCAGTCTATTGCCTTAAGAAATCTGCTCTCTGAATATGGAGTATCCTCAGGTTATTTCAGTGGTATTTGTATCCCAAGTGCATTATAAGTGAAGATGGGAGGTGTTTTCTTGAATGTTGCTGTGCACAGAGTTGTTCAGACTGATCTCCTTCCATAATCCACAGTCAAATACCCACTCTCATGCCCTCTGGTTCTCTTCTAAGGAGACCTCTTCATGGGCCAGATGAATGGTAACTTAGAATTGCCCCTCTCTCTCTGTTGACTATAAAAAGAGGCTAGAAGGTAGGAGTTCTGTGCAGACTCATTGTAAATGTCGGAGAATATCTATATTTTGGAGCCCTAATGAGCTTAAGGAGAACATGGGCCTTAAAATTGCCCAGGTGTGGCAGCTCTGAATGAGAATATGTATGTTTCCTAGAAAATTCTGAAGGCACAGCAAGGAGTCAGCTGGTAATTTTGTGCAGCTCCTAGCTCAGAGGACAGATAGCGAGATTGTTTTATATGATAGCTTTGATAATTTTGAGGACTGTAAGTCACATGGTCACATGTGACTATTACCTCTGAATTTGGCCTTATTCTTATTTGGCCTAGGAACCTGAGAATGGTAGAGGTTTTTAGCTAGGAAGGAATTGGCACATAGATGCCAGTTTAGAAAAAGTCAGGCGCTAGATTTTCAGCGCAAGCTTGTTTTCTACTAACTTTGATGAGATTTATTATTTCTACAACAGCAGGAACTTACAAGATGTTAGAAAACATCCTTTAAGAACACCTCTTTGAGATAACTTCCAGCCTGATTAAGAATTTCATAACATTCGCCATTCAAAGATGGTTTGTGCACGGACATTTTAGATACAGTAATTGTAATAGCAGCTGTTTAGCACTTTATATTTTCAAAGAATTTCAAAGCACACTTTCATAGTATTATATGTGGTTTCAACTGCCCTATCTCAGCACTTAAGAAACATACATCAAAGAATTTTAAATCCCACCAATCCTACAAGCTCTGTTTCCCCCTTTCTACATAATTAAGTTAATCTTTCAAGGCAAGTTGACACATGTAGTCAATTGGTTACAGGGATTTGTAAGATCATATTTTGTATTCTTCTAACAGGCTAGTAACTATGGTGAAATCTAACGGGAAATTTTGAGCTTGCTCTGACAGTTTTTCATTATTAAATTCAAAGGGCATATATGCTGATTGATTTCTGATTAAGTCCGTGTCTTCTGGTATGCTGTGTGTAGTTTATCTAGACAGTTTCTTTTACAGTCAAATATTAAGAGGGAATAATTCACTGTGTTGTGTACAATTATTTAAAATAATAGTATTTTGATCAGTAATATTTCCAGAATTCCAGGCACTGGCAATGTAAGCTGCAATAAAATGTTCATTATAGTTCATATTGCTATAATTTTCCTCTTATTTAGCTGCTTTCATGCATTATTAGTAGCTGTGAAATTCATAGGCAGCTAGAGTAACAAACAGCTACCTAGTGTGGAGCATGAAACCTGCATTTAATGACTGCTGGCATCTTGACTGATGTGCTGTTATGCTGAAAACATGGTATATAAACAGTTTACTGATGAAGGAAGAATCTTTAATTGGGAGTTTGACCAAGGTCAACTAGAAATTAAAGAGAAGGTCATGGGCACAAAATTGTTTCACCAATAAATGGCCTGATAATTTGCAGAATGAAATCAGGTACTTTGCATGACTGATGGCCAAAAGGAAGAATGTAGTAGGGGCTACAAGATAAAAGATTTAATATCATCACAGTGAGCTGATGGTGGGTCAGATGCTGCTCTGACACACCACATTGAATCTGGACTTCGGAAATTACTGAAGCAACCTGGGTTTCTGTTGCCCTTGTTTTTCACTGTTGCATAGCTATTTCTACTCAGTGGTTTCTGCAGCACATGTAGCTATCTGTGTTTATCTCCACTTCTTCCTGCACCCCTGTAGGAGAAGTATCCAAGGGAGGTGAGGTGGGGAAGGTGAGAGGGACTGTGACATCCCACTAGGGCCTAGGACCTCCCTAGGGCCTAGGACTTTATGCCCAGGGCTGTTTTCTGTCCTCTGGCTTGCTGAACCACCGTGAGCAAGCCTTTCCAGCTGGCACCAGAGGCACAGCTATGATGGACTGCAGATACAGGTCTGTTACATTCAGTGGAGTTAGTCCAGGCTTGCAGTAACTCAAGTGGCCTGTTGTTGACAATGGCACGGCTGTTGTTGCTGTGAGAAACCAGCTACATACTGGCAAGAGAGAAAGATTGCAGATTGAATGTTTATGACATGTTTATTTACCTTTTCATTAGGAAAGGAAACAAATTAATTGCCTATTGCACGGTCAGGTTAAAGACAAGATGATTTTTTAATGTTCCTGGTGAAAATACGGTTTCTCTTTAAAAGTACTCTAAAACCATCCTGAATGGAGGGTCTAGCATGCTGTGCAAGTTACAGAGCAGCCCATAGCAATGGCAGATTTTCAGTTATGTACATTTGCCAGGGAGAGATCCTGTCTTCGAAAGAGCAGCTCTTTCTCTCTGTCCTTTGTTACCAAGTGTACCAGAGCAATTCCCAAAACTGCTACCCCGACAGAAGGAAACACTTCATTCATTCAGTGTATTCCAGTTATGGTAATTGTGATCAGCTTCTTCCTCACGGATTTTCAGTGTTAATTCACCACCTGCAGACATGCATGTACAATACTAAAAGTGTCTGATCTCATCTACAGACAGTTAGTGGTCTGAGTCTAACCTACACATCTAAACCCAGTCGTTCTGTGGGAGATGGTTGATGTATATGGAAAGCTTGGTTTTGATTGTGGCACAAGTGACTGCCAAAACATGTTTGAAAGCCTAATTGTGTTAAATAGATACTAATGATCAGAACATGTGTTCTGTCCATGCCCCATTTTTCTTTAACCAGGCTGTCTACTTGAGGAATCAGGATACTTCTCCCAGTGGTAAAACTGTAAATAATCATTTGACTGAAGGTCAGCCCTAAGAAAATGAATTACAGTTATTTATGGTGCACTTCTACACTGCTGAGCTAAGAACAGCTCATTTAAAGGTACCCTCCAGCTCCCACTTGTTGACATGTTCCGTCAGGTAGACTGGCTCCTATTTTAATGTTTCATTCCAATATCTAGTGTTGCATTTGGAGATCCTGGTGGGTTCTTCCTTCTTCTTTACTTCTTCCTGAGTCTACCAGGTTGAGAAAATAAACTTTTGAAGCCTAGGATTTATTTAATCTTTCTGTGATTGTAAGAAAATCTCTGTTACAGTAGTCAAAACAGGAAATCGGTTATTACCTCTTCTTGGTTCTTACATTTTCTTAATTTCTTAGAAATTTCTCCTTAGTCAGAATGTAGGCTGAAAATCTAAAATATGTTAGAACTGCACAGAATATTCAAACACACACAAGAACACTTACACACCCAGAGCAGGAAGACCTTCAGAAAATTTAAACCTTTGCCTCACCATGTTTTTATCTGTGATTTAGACCAACTATACAAATTACATGTATCTGAGAAACAGGATATTCTAGAGAAGTGTTCCTTCAGTACTGCATGGTGACAGCAAGCCTCTGAAATAAATTGCCCTATTTGCAGATAACTTACTAAAAAATAAATGAGAGGACATTGAATTGAAAAAAAAGTTCTATTTTTCTGTATCAAGTATGCGAGCCTTCCTTTTGCTCCTAACTTGGGAATTTCTCCTGTCTCCTCTGTGAGCTAGTTAGCCCACATATGATAGCAGCTCTCAAGTCTAGCCTGAGGTTTAGAGTAAATTCATGCTGAAGATCAAAATGAGGCTTCTAATCACCCTTTAATTCAAAACATTTCTGCTGGCATTTCATCAACTTCTGTTGCATCTAAGATAAGAATATCACCAGAGGTTGAATAAGGCTGTGTTTATTTTTTCATTTGTACTGAGCTACATTATGTGGCATAATTACTAGCACTATTCTTAGAAATTAGGACTCACTTTATGAAAATAATGTTTGGAAATAGCATCAACTGTTTGTCTCCTATAAGTCGTTCCAACCAGTAATCTTTAAAAAGTCTTAAAAATGCCTTGGGGATAGATGGGTAAGTTTTATTTTACTGATGTTTTCTGTTACACCAACCTATCCACTCATGCCTGATTTACAGTGACAACTGAGTACTTTAAATTTGGCTGGTTTGATTTGAAAAGATTCCAGTGGCTTGATGCATACATATCATCCAGATTTAGTTCAATAAACACTTTTACTATGCCATTGGCTTAGTAGAGATATTTAACGGGACCTAGGAGAATTGGAGCTTTCTCACATACCGTGTCACCATTCTGAACTTCATTCCAACTTTACCTCTGAGTTAAATGTGTATGAGAACAATAAATAATGATTCATAGGTCAGCATCTTGCTGTATGTTTGTATATCTTACAAGCCTGTACTGAATATACTTGTTGGGTACTTTGAAATTACGTGAGTTTTTGCAGATTTATTTGGAGTAAAAGAAAGATCTTAAAGTCCCTGTTCTGAGCAGTGGATGTCAGGTTTTGTTTTATGTCTTCTCTATAACTTCATTGCACCTCGTAGCTGCACACCAGCACAACAGCAGTCTGTGCACCTTGGGTGAGCTTATAAGCAGGCATCACATTACCAAAATCAATGTGCATATTGCTGTCTTAGCGAGATTCTCCAGCACGTGCCTTATTGAAAATTCTAAATTGCATAGTCACTGTCTCAGGTGGTCTGACATTGCCAGGCTAGGTTGCTTTTTTTGGCTTACTCTCTCATTTCACCTGTTCTGTGAGATTTGGTTTGTTTCTGTTCTCCATTTCAACAGCATGGAACTTCATTGTGTTGTACTAAGTTATTTTGTTACTACACCAGTGCAACTGCATTTGTAATCAGGTCTTGTATGGTGATGATCAGGCACTAAAGGGCTACAAGCCTAAATCAGCTTATATTTTTGGATGAGTGTCATTGATACTGGGAGCATTACAGGCAGCCTGGATTTGAAAGAAAAGAGGGAAAGATGTCCTTGCCTGTGCATGCTGTTGCTGCGCTATTACATGGATGCATGTATACCATACTAAGTCTCACCTAATGGCCTTCTGCCTCTCTGGTGTGCCTTGCAAATGTACATTTAACTGGTAGAAGTTCTTTTGCTCTGACATGTGGCTTGCCTTATTGCCTTCTGTGTTCTTTCACAGGCCCAAATTTTCAAATAGTAGGCTGTTTCTGATGTCCGTGTGCATCTGTTAATAAATGGAAGTTGACCCTGTATTTCATGAGCCAATTTTATGCTTTGGCATTTCTGCCGCCAAGAAACCACCAAAATGTTTTAATATCTGGCTCTATCTACACAGAATTTGACTTATTTTGCTTGGAAGTTTTCCACCTACCTTATATTCTTTCCTTGGAATGTGCAAGAACCTCATGGTCAAACCAGTTATAGGAATGTCACACCATGGCCTCTTTAGCCTCTTGCAATGTGCATATTCCAGTAACAGAGAACAGCAGAAAACAAATGTAATCATGTCTTCAGACATTACTATTATCATATTAAGTAAAATAAAAAAAAAAATGCTTTAACTCAACCAGTACAGGTAGCGACTTTATGTTTTCCTGTTCTGGTTGTCCAGTGTGGTCATGGATTTGTGGCAGTGTATAACGTAATATACTGGTGGTCAGTTCATCTAGAGTGGGCTCAGGTCTCAAGTGCACAAAAACCTTTCCAGGCTTCTTCATCCTCAGTTTCTAATTTTTGAGTATTTGGATTGTTAGCCAGTGGTAGATAGAAAAGGATTTAAAAACAGAGATTTGAGTACTTTTTCTGGTCATTTCTTGTATAATTTTTCATGCATTTGAAATAGACTGTTAATATAAAGTTTTGAAACATACATTTTCACACTTCATAACTGAAGCATTATATGACTTGATAGCATTTGGTAGCCAAAATGTTGATGAAATCCCTTCATGTGACATGGGAAATAAAATTTCCTTTATTTTTAAAGATAGAGCTATACTCAGTGATCAAAAATCTGTCTTAGCTGTCTGACATATATTTCAGTTGGGGTCATAACTCTGTTTTTCCAAAAATTACGTTTGTAACCTGTTCCATATTGGTAGTCTGTTAAGAGAAGCAATATTTTTTGCTTCCCAAGCTCTTGCTATCCATAATTTTCTAGCTTTTAGAATATTTTCCCAGGCTATATTGTGTATCTCTTTCCCAGGATGCCTATTGATACTGAGATTCACCTGAAATTTTATGTCTGAAATTTAAAAAAAAACCCAAACCAAAACCAACCTCCTCCCTTCCCTTCCCCAAAATGAATAACTATCTGCTCTTTGTACCACAGTTATAGGTACCTGAAGGATTAGCTGTTTCCTACTCATTTATCTTACGAATGAACCACAGTGAACTTAAGAATAAGAAAGTCCCCACCATAAGGAGGCTTGTGTAATGGCCACATTCAACAAACCCTCTTAATCTTGGTAGTGATTTAACCTCATGTAACATGGAGAATTTTCTGAATCCCAGAAAGTTTTTACAGATTGGGCCAAAGGAAAAAGCTGGATCTGGTAATGTGAGTAACAGCGAGAGCTGCATTAAGACAATATATAATCAAAGAAACAGATGAAATGTTAATCAAAGGAAAAAAAAAATTACAAAAACTGTGACAGCAAGGCATGAGCTCTAGAAGGAGGAACATAGTTTGCTATAAATCCCATGCAGAAATGAAGATGAAAGCCCTAGTGTCAGTTGATACAAAGTGAAAAACTGGTGTTTCTGTTGGGTTTATTTTCCATAAAGCTGAAGGTCTTTTTGAGATTTTCGCATTCGCATGCTTGCTATGGTCAGCCTGGGCAAACAGCCCTCACCAGACCAGTCTTGTGTTCTGCTTATCACTCCCTCTAGTGAGTGTCCCAAGTTTCCACTGCAGGAGGTGCTCAGTATTTCATAGGGTTGAGCCTAAATAGCTACATATTTTGGTTCCATTTGAATTCCAGATAGCTTTTTTTTTTTTTTTCCAATAGAAATAGTATTGGTGCCAGCTGTGCAAAATGGAAAATAAAAACTCCATATCCATCAAAAAAACTCATCCTTGCTTTGTCTGATTTCTTCTGGAGTGAAGCTCTTGTATTGAGTGAGTGCCTGGCCAGGCCATTTGTCTGCAGGCCAGTTTTTGTTCTGGACTGGCAGTATAGTATTCTTGTAAGCTCCCTTCTGCTATCACTGCAGCTGCACCTGGCAAGAGGAAACAACCCACAATCTAAAAAGCTCATCAGAACAATAATGTCTGTTTCTCTCTTGACAGGTTAATTAATTGTGTGCTATTATAATTTTTGTGTGGTTTGTGATGGTTTTTATACTTTCTCACACGTGTTTCCCAGTAGGATTTGAAAAGGCTGGTCCATTGTCTGCCTGTCTGTCACTTCAGATGGTACTTGATACAGAAAGCAGAGATGGAGAGGAAAAGAATGAGAAAGAGTATGTTGGGGCATTACAGTCAGAGAATCTTGCTCACTGGAAACTGGGATAAAATAATGCTTATGGCTGACTGGAAAACAAAAACCTTTTTAAAATAAATTTTGGTGTTTGAAGTTTGTTTAGCCCTTTGGAAGGCAGAGAAGGGTGAACTTCTCATCAGTCCAAGGCCGTAGTTTGGACACACCTTGACTTCTTAAAGACTTCAACATCTTTCTGACGTCTTTCATCTGCCTTATGAGCATCTGGACCCCTGGATACTGTTTTTTTTGGTGGGACACCTCTTTTGTAGGGGGTGAGACAGGAGAGAGAAGAAATTAAATTCTCTCCTGAAGAGACTGGAATCTGCAATGAAAATTTCATGAGCAGTTCTTGTCTTAATAACAGTAACTTTTTGCCTCTTGGATTACCTTATTCTAGAAATTGAAGTAGCAGCGTGCAAATACTGTGCTAGAACTAAGGGAGTTGACCAGACATTATGATTTTTCAAACTGGAACATTTCCAGATATTGTATAACGCTTCTTATGTCCTCCCACCCAGAAATATATTGAGACTTATGGGAGGAAGAAATTTGACAGTTTTCAGTGTTCTTGGAAGATCCACTGCCACAGAAAGTTTTAAAATATTTAAATATTTAAGTGCCTTATTCATGCATTAAGACTGTATCAATGTCCACATTCAGCATAAAGAAAGATATTGCTAGAAGAGTGTTATTCATGTCTGTAGGTTTGGAGGGCATCTATTATATTGCCTGAGACAGAAGCTTTGTCTCTGCACAGGAACTTGGCAGTGAAAGACCCTATGTGCCATGCAGTGTGCTGTCCTTCCAAACGGGCACAGTAAGCTGGGAATGTACTGGGATTGCTAATGGCTCTTATCAGGCACTATTCTCGTGTCCACTCTGTGTGGTGCTGATGCAGAAAGCGAGGGTTCAGCTTCACATGAGTGAAGGTGAAGGACTAAGAAAAAAAAATCCAACCAAAGCACCGTGACTTATCCAAACGCCCTCACTTATAACTGGATGTCATTCACAGTTTAGGAATTTTTCATTTCTAGGTGAAATTAATGCAACGACAGAGAAGTGAGAGGCCTGAAGGTCTGGGAAGCAACCAGACTGTATAGATGTGGGAGACAGGTTATTTTTATCTGAACTTTGATGGTTTTCATCTCTGTTCCATATGAGGAAGCTAGAAATAGTCCTTTTTTTGGTACAGGGACAATCTATAATAGTGTTGTGGCCTGAGAACTGCCTGCTCTTGCCATGGTGGGATGCAATTGAGCTCAGGATGAGAAAGCACTATAGGCACATGGGATTCAAAATCCAAGCCCAAGTACAAGTGGAGTACAAGTGGATCTTGGATCTTTCTGGAGTACTTGAGCTGGGGAGGATGAAAAATATTCAGTATAGGTGGCTCTCTTCATTTACTAATTTAGAAAGTAACTTCTCTTTTCATTGTTTTCCTCTAGAGAAGAGGGCTGGGTTCACAGATGGGGGTCACTACTGCTGCTGTGAAATCAGATGAATGTATTTATCGCAGTGCTAAAAATTCTCTTTGTCACAAGATTCTTCCATTTGTTGGGTGGAGATGCTACTCTCAACCTTGGTACCTTGCTCACCTGGCACCAGTGCCCTTCTGTCTCTCTCCAGGGGCCAAATTCATAATTGCACTGAGAGACATGTACCAGAGCAGCCTGATTTAAAACTGCAGGTTAAACAGAGTGGTATTTAAGTAACCTGTACTGCAATAATAACTTTAAACAGAATACTTGGTAAATCTTGCCCACAAAATCTTGAATGATTTTGTTTTGAGCTATTGGTCTGTTGAGGGCAGGGGAAATACTTGCCTATCTGGAATAACATTTGTATTGTAGCATCTCCTTTAGTAAAGGAAGAATCAGACTTTTATTCCTAAAATGGAATACCTTCTGCTACGTGCTGCAAACTGAAAGGAATCCTTAGATGCATTTAAGTTTTCTTTTGTTTCCCACCAGTCTTCCTGGTTTGTTACATACAGTTTATTAATGTATCTCTGCTCTTGTTTGGCAAAGTACTCCTGAACACTGCAAGTGATAAGCTTTTATTAACTATATTAATGGTCATCATCTGTCCACGTAGTTTCAGTCCAAAAACAACACACCACCCTCGAGAAACGCCACAGCTGATGTTTTAATGCAGTTTTGTTGTAGTTGTGAAGGGACATCTTAAGGAACAAAGAGTCTTAATGGTCAAGAAGTGGATTTAGGAGGCTGGTAAGAACACTGACATCCTGCTAATTTTTTTGGTTTGCCTCATAAATGCCACCAGTGACCAACTTCTGCTGGTATGTCACATGCATATTTCATCAGCGACAACACTTCTAATTCCATGTGCAAGTAACCTGCTCTTTTTTTAAAGAGATGTATGCAGGCAGATGTAACCAGTCTTGATAGGAAAGTGCCAGCAGTAAATATCACATGTGGACCTTAAGCTGGAAATAGAAACTGCAAAATGTGCCTCAGTGCAGCATTGCGTGCCACTCTTTTTGCAGATTACATTCACAGAAGGTCTCTAGTGAGCATAATCTGCCTGGTAGTGGCAGCAGTGGCAATTCATTCTCCCATAGTCCCCTTTGTGCATAATCATCAGCAAGATCTCCAGACATGTCAAAGATCTCCTTTACTGCCTGATTTCCTAGCTCTGGTTTCACCACAAAAATGATCTGTAGAGAATTCCCTTAATGCAAAGTTTCCACTGTATGCTGCAAGTGTTGCTTTTCATTGCTGTAAGAATCATTGGAAAGACACCAGCCCAAATAATAAATAAATAAATAAAATTACCAGCCTATTGTAAAGATAACCAGTGCAGAGTACTTCACCTTTAGCTAGCCCAAAAACCTAGCTGCACAGAAAATAATTTACCCCAGCCAACTCAACAGTGTGTTCACTCTGACACATACATGATAATCAGAGTATTTCTTACTGCTGGCTGCTTTACTGTAGATGAATTTTGGACATCCAGAACATCAAAGTTTTTATTACATTAGGTTTATATTTCTTCCCACACTCCTTTGTGTGGGGAATGTAATTAAAAGGTCCTGGAATGGGTCTGCTGTGTGTATTCCAGTGTTGATTTTTTCATAGGTAAGCTAATAATGTAAGTTAAAAAATAAGTGGGGTTTGGATTCACAAGGAAAATGAAAAAGATATTAACTTCCTGAGTAACTGTTATACCTCTAAAAAAGATGAGTTGTCATAAACAGTAGACAGTAGCTTTCCATGGCATTTTGGGAAGGCTTCTTCTAAAGCCTACTGGATTGGGATGAATGCTCTTGTCCACATCAGCACCTGATTGTGAAGAAATATATATGCCATGGTGGCTTGACAGGTGTGACACAGGAATTCATTCCTGGGTTTTCCTGAGGTCACAAAGCAAGTCCTGTATGGTTCCCCTCTGCTGCTAGCAAGCTTCTGCTCATCAATTAGAAGTTCTTGAATAAAGGAATCTTCAGCAGGATGATGCACCACATTGTGGGTATTTGTCCTCGTGATGATTAGTCCAGCCCTGAGTGCAAGTACTAGTGTCAGTCCATAGGGCAAACTGGTGACAAAGCTCTAAGAGAATGTTTAAGCTAAATAATGGGAATATGTTTGAAATGGTGCTATTCACAGAATCGGTGCTAATGCTTGCAATGTCAATAGCTTAGAACATAGTCTATGTATTAAATAAATGTGTAAATTGGATTTGGAAATATTCCTGGGGACTAGGGGCTGGGGGAGACTTTTGGGTCTGTGAGTCCAATCCTCTCTTATCACAGACCAAGGGTCATATATCCCTCTCATTAACTTGTGTAATCTTTTTCATATGCTTCTCCCAGGTTCCGGAGGAAGGCCTTGAACTATCTTTCATCTCAGTTCAAGTGTCTGCTTTGAACAGAGCACGAAATCTGAATGTCACAGTTGTCTGAGTATCCTAATAACTGTTGCACTGGTGGCTTTTGTCTTTCTTACATTTGCTTTCTCAGTTCAACTGAGCTGTCACTTCTGCATTCCTGGAGACAAGGGTAAATGGAATTTTAATGTATTAAAAAATGGAAGTAAGCTATATATAGTTATTTACCTATCTTTCATAAAACCTTCAACAAGATTCTGGGTAACTGGTTGACCAATGCAATTTTTTTGCACTGTGGAGCCAAAAGATAGGTCTGAAAAAACATGTCTGTGTGAACTGGTGTTGTCTGGGGTGATATGCTTGGTTCCTCAGGGTCCAGATAAGCTTAGCTGACTACAGTTGCAATGAATAATTCACTGTCTCTAAATTTAGCTTTGATCTATCTGATTGTGTTGTGAACTTGAAACATACATGCATCAAGCACAGGAGTTTCAGCAGTCTTACCCTTTCCTCTCTCATAAAAACACCCTTCTGACCTGAAATTCCTCTCCAAGTGCATCACTCTTTCAGCTGTACCAGAGTGTTAAAGTGCATTGATTAAGGTATCTCAAAGATTTAATTTAAAAAAAATATTTAGACTTTTCAGAGAGTCATGTGAGATCATGGAAGAGTTGCAAGGGTACTGTCCCTTGTGGCCTGGGAGAAGGGTAAAGATGAGATACTCTTTCTATTTTATAGACTGTCCAGTGATTTAACTATAGAAACATATAAATATTTCTCTGAAGAGGAGCTGTTCTAATTTTATTGGAAGGTAGAGTTTTTAAATTAGGGCCAGCATATATGCTCTCTTCCATTTTCCTGGAATCCAGTTGATGCAGGGGAAGAAGCCTGCATCTCAAAGTGAAACCAAGTTTGAAGGAAAAAGTATCTTTCATTAGACCAATAATTCAGTTGGAAAAATCAAATGAGTTTCCAGGTACATGTGTCCTTCAGATACAAATATAAAAGTCACAGAAACTGCAGAGGCAGTGCAGGCTGGCATAAAAATTCTGATGATATTGTGAGATGAGGAGAAAGATATAGGACAGTGAATGACTGGACCAGGAGACCATGGAGTGGTATCAGCACTTGAGCAGAAGGAAGATCTCTTACTTTTGGAGATTGAAAACAGGAAGGTGGTTGTGATTTATGTCAAAGGACAAGGGCTTGAAGGTCCAGAAATGAGGAGCAAGATAGAAAGACACAGGGATTGAGACTAAAAAGCTGAGCAAACTAACTGAGCAAATGGCCTGGGACAAATATCCAGGTAGCATGTGCAGTGAGTCTGGGGTCTGGGAGAGCCTGGAAGGGCGAAGACACATCAGCTCTGGAAGGAGAGCTGCATATGAAAGTAAAGAGTGATTAGAGGTATAGGACATAGGAATACAAATAAGGTAAGAACAGGTTGCTCAGAAGAAGAGAGGAAGAAAGTCTGGGATCCAGCAGTGAAGCTGAGGAACAGAGCTGGGGCTGTGAAAGGGAGGGAAGGACAGGAAGAGAAAGTACCAGAGCAGGGACACACTGGGGTTGGAAATGCAGAAAGGATCAAACTCTGGACATCTGAGGGGGAAAAAAAAAAAAAAAAAAAAAAAAAAAAAAAAAAAAAAAAAAAAAAAAAAAAATTATCTGTTCTCCTTAGAGGATTTTCAAGGCAGAACCAGGGAGTTAGAGGCTGCTGAGTCTTGGAACTGTGTGCTCTGCCATGAGTCAGTTAAACTACTCCTGCTGTTGGCTACCCTGCTAGTGCAGCTGGCAGAGAGGTTTTCTCTACAGGATTGCAACTGTGACAGTTCCTGTAAGAAGCCACAGGCTGAAGTTTCTGTGTTCATGATTTGCTTTTGTTATGTCTGGATTACTCCACAAAGCCTGCTCCATTGGAAACTCATCATTAAAACTATCCTACCAAGCAAATAAGGGTTAGCCAATGCCACAGTCTGAGTATCCTATTCCTTATGGTTTTGCTTTCCCATAACTAAGTTGCAATCATGAAGCCAAGGTACCAGTTACTATCAAATCTATTTTATTACTGTGGTGCAGGTATGAAAAATTAACCCAGTGCTACTTAAATAGCGTATGGAAGGAAAAGGCGACTTGCTAATCAGCAGTTTGAGGACTCTGCACACACTTTTGAGTAGCTTGGAAATGGCTCCGTCCCTTCAATTTTTAAGAAGTAGTTTGGTGTTTTCATTCCAGCACTTGCAGTAGAAGTCTAACTATGTTGTACAGGAAAGACACAGGCCTAGAAAACTAGTAAGCAATTCCAGAATGTTTTGATTAGGTTGTGATAAGAAAAAGAGGTTACATGAGTTGGTTAAAAGGCTTCTCTGATGAAAGCTAAGATGGGGTCTATGACAAATCTTAATGGACGTCAAGCCTCAAAATCTCTTCTAAATCCACCCAAGTGTAATTTTAAATTAGGCCATCAGACTTGTTTTCAGTGAGAGGAAACATAAATGAGCCTGAGTGCGTAAGTGAGGTGGAGATGATACAGATGAAAATGTTTCTGTAATTTTAATGGATGTGAGATTTATGTACTAGGCAAACTACATTAAAATAGAATTTTCATTAATTTATATTAAGAATATCTCTCTTTTCTCCATTTGTCTGCATGGGTGTAAAAGTCTATTAATAATAAATAGTATTTTACTGTGGATTTTTTTTGCAGTTTTGACCCATTGAGCCAAATGAGAACTTCTCATGATAAATCAAGTGCAGAAAGATACTGCCTGTGTAGTATTTCAAGTTGGCAGGTCCCAGAGCCTAATCTTTCCTGTAATGATGTGAACAGCGGGTAGTCTAGAGAAGGGCAACAAAGCAAACAGAGAGGCTAATTTGACACATTATGTAAATTTGGGATTGGCTGAAGTGCATGCTTCAAAATCTGCATTCTTCTTCCCTTCAGACAATTTTAGCTTCATTTTGGAATATGCTCTTTTAGTAATAAGAAACATCTGAATGTCTTATCACTGACGAGAATACAAGCCGTGAATTCCTCTTTTTCTCACCTTTCCTTTGACTCTGGGAAGAGCATCCATTGTGTTTTTGCAGCTACTATAAATATTTTTGCCTGTTTGATTTATAACAGTGTTTAATGAATGAGTGGCAGTGGTTTGCTTGTCAAGCCACATAGCCATGCAGACCTTTTCAGTAAGACAAGGGCAAAGTGAGCCTTGCTGATGCCTTTTTAAAAAATGATTGCTAGAATATAAGTGCCAAGTCTAGTTAAAATAATGCACACAGCTAGCTGTTAAACCAAAAACATTGCTGCAGTAGTCACAGCTGAGAAAAATCACAAGTGATGCAAGCTTCATAAATTCAAGTGAATGGAAACGGAAGCTTCTGGAGGCAGCCTAATTGCTGTTCAAGGACTCCTGCTGAGTCTTCAAGAGGCAATAGCATGCAGTGGAATGTATGTTGTGTGTTGGTATGGCACGTTTTACTTGGCTGCCCCATGGGGCAACAAAGTCAGATGGTTTTGATTTGCCTAGTGGGAAACAACACTGCTCATTTAGGAGGTCTGTAATCTTCTTGGGTGGTAGGCAATGAGGGATGGAGTACGAGGGAATGTCCTGGGCAGCATATCAGTCCTGTCCCCAGGAATCCCACTGCATCAGGTGTGGTCCTGCTACTGAAATTCATTCTCAAGTCTTCTTTCCTCTTGTACTTGGCAGAAGAAAAGTTTTCCATGCTGAGCAGAACATCTGTCTAAATCACGTAGCTTTGTAAATCAGTTTTGAATTCTTTAGAAAGATATATATCAATTAAATGCAATTAAAATGCAGAATGATTTGTAACTCTGGTTTTCTTTATAATCTGCTTTAAAATGTAGATGCAACTAAGATTTTTTGAGTCAGACGTATCTGGGTCAAACTGGTGTTAGACTGCTGATTTACCTAGCAGCTTAGAGTGACTTAATTTTGTGCCTGGATTTCTGAATATGAAAAAATGCATTAATAACCTTTTTATTTGTGCTCTAGCTGGTAATGAAAGACATCAGTTTTTTAAAACTATAACAAATAAGAAAAGAATGAACAAGCAAGAGAACATTTGTTCTCTACTACATACAGATAGTAGCCACTCTCAGCTGTAAATACTACTGCTCTATAAATCTATGCATTGGACAGCTATAGGCTGGTCTTAGACAGTATCTAAATAAAAGACTATTGACATACAGACTTTTTTCATTCAGTTATGACTATGTGTAGAATTGTAACAGCAGCAGTTTAACTGCTAAATTGAGTGCCAAATGTTGTTAGCAGGAGGGCGTAGAAATGAAGTAGAATTCTACTGGGGATTTGAAAAGAGTAGACTTATCTTTTGTTGGAAGGAAACAAAAATACTGATAGGAACTTTTCTAATTGTGGCTTGATGTTGGTTGAGATATTATAATGGCCAGAGTTTCCCAATTAGGATGCTAAGGCTGTTAGGCTGCTAGGGCTGTTATCTTTATGTAGACTTTAAAAATCCCACTTTAATGCTGGCATTCCACATTATTCCCCAGAAGGAGGATGACTTACAGATTTTTAAAGTCATAAAATTGGTCTTAGTGCCTGATACTTCATGTATCATGTTTTTGTTTGTCCTTTGATGGTTTATTTTAAGTGCTATCTTTGTATCAATTCATTAATCTTTGGAGAGAAATAATGTGGGAGATTATGGTTTATTAATGGTGAAGTAAATTGATAGTATGTTTGCCTTGAGTTTATAGTTTAAATGCCAATAGTTTGGTCATTAGCTTCTGATGGTATTTGTTTTCTTACTAAGTATATCCAGATCCAATGCACTGAAAATACATCACACCATAAAAACTCGTGACTTTGTCTTCTATTTTTTTCATGAAATGATAATTTTCCAAAGGCACCTTAACAGCTAAGGAAGAATTTGAGAAATAGAGTTGTGAAGAGACTGATTGTATGTTTGGTGAGGTATTTGGGTTTGTGTAAAATGCACATTAATGTTCAAGTTCTGCCACACAGAACATTCAACTATATAGAGAGGTAAATTCATCACAAGAGCTCATTCTGAAATCACATTGTGATTTTAAGTCTCCTGGTTGCCAGATGGAATTAAACAGAGGGGAAAAAAAATCTATTATGTTGAAATCAAAAATGAGGACAATCTGTCAAATCTAAACAAAGAGAGCTCTCTTTAAAGCTGGAAGTGGTATCTAAATCTGTGATTTCATTGCCAAGGTTAGTTGCTACTTTGAGTGAAGCCTGCCATGTAGTTAACAAATGCAGTCTCTTTTTCTGCCTAAGTAACAGTCACAGTTGAGTCATAGTCTCATTGAATGCCCAAATCACTCAAATTTATTGGATTTTTTTATGTGAATTTTTTTTTTTTTTGAGACTTTGGTTTTATATGACTAAGCAGCTATAAAACTAGATTAATAAATCAGCATTGCAAGTTAGTTGGGACTGATTAGAAACAGTATGTGATTTTGGCTTTGTTCCCTGTTTGACTGGGTCTCATTCAGTTCCCCTACAGAATGAGGGGGATTTCAGAAATTGACAGTTTGAATTCCTGGAAGAATAAAAAAGGCTTCTGGAGAGTATTACAGAATTTTTTTTTTCCCTGAACCTTGAGAGAGACAAAAAAAATCAATATCAGTTTATAATGTTTATGATGGGGGTATATAATTTTGGTATAACCACTATTAACTGTTTTAGCCTAAGAAATAGATAAATGAGTCTTAAAATACCTGTAAAAAATAAAATTTGTAAAATACAATTTTGTAATGCGTATATATGACCAAATTCTTGCAGTCAGTGAGAGTGGGTGCATGTAATGCATAGATCAGCTTACTTTTTGTGGTCAGAGGGTTAGTTAGAGGAAGAAACTGAATCAGTTATTTTTTTTCAAATAGTTTGTATTATATTCTGAAATATGAAAAGACAAGGCTTAAGCTAACAGATGTGAACAGACATCACTAGGAATAATTTTTAAATCTCCAAAGTTGGAAATTTTTTTTATCTATCAAAATAGTATTGATATTAAAAAAAAACCAAAAAAACAAAAAAAAACAACCTGCTTTCCTTTTAAGTATTCTGTTATCCTACAGAAGTTACCCTGTTTCAAGGGTTCTGGTTAACATGAATGATCTGGGAAAGCAAAGAACTCATGAGTGGAAACTCCTCTACTCTGTTTGGTCAGAAAAAATTAAGTTGTTCAGTAAACTCTTACCTTTTGTAATGAAAGCAGGATTTTGGTTACAATAGTGAGCAAGCCATCCAAGTTTCTTTAGTAAAAGAAAACATTATAGTCTCTTTTCTTGGATGCTCTATAGTTGTATTTTTAGTCTATGAGTGTGGTGGGGAGGAATACTGATTTTTAAAAATCATTTTAAGTTCTAACAACACACATGTATTAAATCTCATAATGTGCCTGTGAAGAAATTTATTTAAAGCAACGTTTTAATCTTATTTTTTCAAAGGCAATTCTGTACCTGCATTAGAGAATATTAAGTGTTGTATTTTCAAGGCCTAATTAAATATTCAATCATTTTCTTTTCCCATTGTCAAGTGTGTCAAGGGCAAACCTTCTGTATCCTGGAATGTAACTCAAACTAAATGAGTCTTAAAAGCTGCTATTAAATGCCCATGTTAGAAAATATACATTACACAGTGAGGGGAGTCGAAAGAGGAGATGTTGAGATCCAGCCCCAGAACAAGTTGTATTCAGACCAGATACAAACTTTTTAAGGGAAAACACTGAAATATGGTCAGAGATTTTATTCAAAACCTAAATGTGAAGCAAGAAGTAAGGATGACTGTGACTATTAACACTTCACTGTGCATTAACCTCTTCACTATGACCTGTCCATCTGGGGACACTAAATAATTGTGTAGAAATAGCCTATTTAAGGACATGGGATGCACAGAAGACACTTACTTTAAGTATGGAGTAGGATCAGTGTGATTTTATGGATATGTATAATACAGCTGAGTGCAAGGGTCAATTTCTAGCTCTGCTGCTGCTTTGTTTGAGCTCTGTCTATGCTGTTGAGCCTTAGAATGGCTGCATTAAGGCCCTGGTTCCATCCCAGGACAATGACCAGCCCCATGTCTGGGTTTGCTTGGAAAGGAAATGTGTGTGTGTGTGTGTGTGTGTGTGTGTGTGTGTATGTGTGTGTGTGAGATGTGAGACACATCTTCTCTGACCTTGTGCCTTTTCCTACTGTGAAATCCAGTCATTGCCTATAGAGATAAGACTGTTGTCAATTTTGAAATTGCTTTAAACTCTGAGATACTCAGTCCCCCATGAGACACTGAATTCAAAGTACAAATCATAAAGTTTTATATATCCAACCAGTTACCTGTAGGCACCTCACACTCTAGATTTGTGTGCTTCATTGAAAAACAAGTTATAGATGATTAATCCACTTACTGTGAACATTCCTAGAAGTGAATGGTTGGTGATCCTTTTAACTAGACAAAGCTGGAAGGTGGAATCTCTACTGTCTGAACGTGAGATGCTGACACACAAGAACAGAACTGGGTGCACACTGCATTCAAACTGTGAGCAGAGGGAATCAGCAGCCTACTGAGTGCTTTAACTCCTTAATGAGAAATGCTCTACATGCTGTGTATTGCATACTGAATATTTTTTTAACTTTTAACTGCTCTCTTCTGGCAAAAATGGACTAAACTTTTTATTAATTCAATTTGTGTTAACTTCAGTTTCAAAAACGGTGGCCCCAGAGTTTGTCTACAACCATTCTGTCACTTAGAAAAATTTTTCCTTCAGGAGGAAAAAAGAAAACCTAAATGAAGAAAGTTAATTTTATCACATCCATTGAAGCAAACAAGAAGCAATTACTTGAAAAAAAAACAAAAAACTTTTTAAGAAATGAGAAAAAGATCATGATTACCTGGATATTATTTGAAAGTTTTTCTTCAGCTTTTTTTGAAGACTCCCAAAAATGTGTTAGGGCTGCAATCTTTGATTTAAAAAGGGGTGCGAATAAGCTGTTTTGCTCTCTACCAAGGCTGAACTTGTCTGGCAAATAGTCAAATCCAAAGTTTTCAGAACTTACAGTGAAAGGTTGCTAACGATTCAAACAGAAAATTGTCTCTTGCTGTAACCTTTCTGAAATAGTGATCAGGCTAACTCCTTTTAGATTTTTGCGCTTCGTAAAAGAAAAAAGGAAATAAACAAAAATTGTGTGTGCTACCCTGGTTATTGTGGGCTGAGGAACTATTGCAGGACTGAGGAGTAGAACTTGGTTGGTCACATCCACTATAGAATCTGTAAGTTCAAATCTGTACTATCTTTTTCTGAAATGTGGTGCTTGCCCACATGACCAAAACGGATGCAATTTTAGAGGCTAATTACTTTAGAGAAGCTGGAATTAGGATGAAGGAAAAGGAAAAGATAAAATGGATAGCACATGGGCTAAAGGGGTAGCACATGACTTCATTTAGTTTTTATCATTACAGATGAGTATGAAAAACATATTAGAGACTTTTCAACACAGTTCCTGGTATTATGTAACATAGTACTGAGGAAGCATCGTTCTAATGTAAGTTTAATCCCTAAGCATTTTTTGTTTGACTGATAAAATGTTTCTTGCATTGGTCTTTGCATTTGCTTCTTGCACGTTCTTAGAATCCTCTGATTATTGCAATAACATTGTAGGTCTCTTGTGTGTGAGGCTTCATCTTACTAGGTGGTGTGCAAGTTCTGTCCTGATCCAAGGAGCTGGCAGTTTAAAACCAAATGCAATGAGAGATAAAAGGAATGTGTGGCTTTGCTCTAAATCAGTGATGCCATGCATATGCGTGGAAAAATCTGTACATCTTATTGTTTTTCATTTCTATGAATGCTTATTGCAGGGTTACCAAGAAATCTGTCACCAGATTGACAGTGTTTTCTTGTCTTTATTCTAACCTCTGGAAGATGACTGTCTTTAGGATAGATTTTGGACATGACTGAAAATCTTTTTCCTTTAGGGATAATGAAATACTGAATGAAATACTGAATGTAGGTGCACAGCTAAAAATTTCAATCTGCCTTGCCAAATGCAATGTCAGTGCAGTGTCAATGTTAAGCAAAACAGTAATAAATAGCTTGTCAGGCAGTTCTACCTGTAGTTACTGTCTTGGTATTTGGCATTTTTTTAGAAAGGTTCTGAACCTGAATGGACTCTAAAATACGGGCCAGAAAACAGTGGTAATTTTTTACATACTGCACTGTTGAATGCGCAGTTAATCCTTGTAATATCTGAGTTATTGGTAAATTATTTAGTTGTTGGTAAATTTTACTTTGGTTAGGCTGAATGTAGTTTTATTTTATTTTCAGACAAAAAAATAAAATTCACATTTGTCTGAAATCGTCAGTGTTGCTGTTGAAGAGGTTGCCCAATATTTTATCTGTCAAAAGTTCCTTCCCAAATTACAAACTACAGTGCTGACTTAACTTCAGTGACTCAGCCTCCAAAGATTTGTTTACTTTTTCCATCCTTGACTGTGTAGAACGATTCTGGAGGATGCTCTAGGAGACACCCAAGGGTCATTCTTAGCCACCAGTGGCTTAGAGTCTGATAAATTCTCTATCCCTCTTGTGGAGAAGCTTTGCAAAGATCTGCTGAGATTAATTCACTTAGGTTGTAAAAATCTGGTTGCACTTGCTGACTCTAGTTGTCTCACACAAGACTGAGGCTCCTTGTATATGTTGGTGTCAGGTGCTGTGAGCTATGAACGTGCAGCAATTTTGTAGCTAAGGCAAAGGCAGAAAAGCCTGTTCAGTGAAAATCAGACAGTGTAAGATTGTTTCCTTAGCTTGTGGCTAGAAGTCCAGACTGGATGATAAGTGTTCAGTTCAGTCTCTGAGTCAGTACTATTTGAAAGGTAACAGATTTAGAGTGTTTTCAGTTGTAGGGCATGGTGTAATGACTTCTTTTTCCTTGACTGAGGAAAGGAAGCCACAAATAACCTGCAAATATCTGAAATGGGTAGTTATATGGGATTTTGTATAGATCCATCTCATCAATCTGAATGTAATAAATTTGCCAGACCTGCGCTGCGAATTTAAGCTTGTTTCCAAAATAAAAGGAATTCTCTCTACAGGTTGTAGAGACAATATTTTGTTGTCTAACCAGTGTTCTGTGCTAGAAAAATACAAGCATTCAGTATTGTGCAAGTCCAAATGAGTTCCTGTGGCACAGAATCCGAATGCTAATACTAAATTCAGTCATTGATATCCTAAGTATACAAGATCAGTTTTGCCACAATGCTGTATCCTGGATTAAAGTGGCAGAACAGAGGCATTCCTGTTTATGGCTGTTATTTTTTTCTGCTTTACAACTAGATTTTTTCTGATGACATTCAAGATTTCAGTGTGGTAACTAGATACTAGATATTTTTAACCTGTTCAGGTATCTTTTGGCCTCCTTGGGCCCCTAACACTTTCAAAAATCTTCATGCCTCCAGAAGGCTTTTCCCTCCCAGGATAATAGTGGCTATAAAATGTTTGTTAAGATGCAAATTCAAAATGAAAAATATTGTTATTTATGTACTACACCACTGCTATTCGAGTGCTATCTAATATAGTTGTAATGTTATTGAGAAGAAGTTAACCATTGTAGCAAAGGAGCAAGTGACCTCAAAACACCTTTTAATTTGGTGTATATTCCTCAGTGTAAGAAAATCTATCTCCCGCTCTAGCTGTTTGGCTTAGTGTTAATTTTTGAGATCATGTCCTGTGCTCTCTTATTCAATGCTTGATTGTGATGGCTGAGTTGAAGATCAGGCAGTGTATGGTTTTTAACTCCTAAAAAATCTTGTGTGATGGCTGTTTCCAGGTTATTTAACTGTATTTTATCAATTCACGTGTCTCTACTAGGAATAAATTTGTATTTCCCTTTTTGTTTGGATTGCCCTGAATTTGTAACCTGGTTAGCAGGATTGTGGATCCTAAGACTGTGGCAAAGCTCTGCCACCGCAGTGTGTGAGGTTCTACAAGGTTTGCTTTTAGTGCTGCCCAAGAGAATCAGTGATGGATGGCTACAAACATAATAGGCTATGCAATCAGGTCTACCTGTAACACAGAAGGCCTTTTCTATCAGTAAATATCCTGTATTTGTAAATCATTGAAGATCTAAAGGAAACCTAGAGTTTGGATCTGCTCCTAGATCCCTCTGAGGTGCTCTTCAAGACA
The DNA here is from genome assembly GCA_013399915.1 of Illadopsis cleaveri. Taxonomy (NCBI): domain Eukaryota; kingdom Metazoa; phylum Chordata; class Aves; order Passeriformes; family Timaliidae; genus Illadopsis; species Illadopsis cleaveri. The sequence continues at coordinate 30,713 of VXBB01003031.1, read as the reverse complement.
GGTGTGAATTATGAACCGTAATCTCAAGACCGTTGGGGTCAGCCCACATTTTCCACTGTGTGAGAGCTGTACATCTTTAAGTATTGCTGTGGTTGGTGTGTACAGCTGCTTGCAAGGAACCTTGACAACTGAATCAAATCTGGACGATTTAGCACAGATTAAAGAATTTGTTGCCACTTTCCTAATGAGTTGCATTTTGTCATATCATCCGTTGCCAAGACTTTTCCTCCTCCTGGACTCCTAACCTGCATATGAGAGCTGTCTGCTGCTCTCCTCTGGCCTAGATGGAAGTTTTTATGCATATGAATTTGTCAGCCATTTGGGGAAGAATGAGTAAGAGTTTTGCTATGAACGCAGACATCATTTGTATTAATGTGACGAGCTGTGTGGTTCTGATGTCTCTTTTATCTCTTTGTGTTTCAGTTCATCGCTTTTGCCTCTTTATTCTTCATATTAGTTTCAATCACAACCTTCTGCCTGGAAACACATGAGGCTTTCAATACTATTATAAACAAAACTGAGCAAGTCATCAATGGGACAGAAGCTGTGTTTCAGTATGAGATTGAGACAGATCCTGCACTGACATACGTGGAAGGAGTCTGTGTGGTGTGGTTTACATTTGAATTTTTAGTACGTGTTATTTTTTCTCCCAACAAACTTGAATTCATCAAAAACCTCTTGAATATCATTGACTTTGTGGCCATCCTGCCGTTTTACCTAGAAGTGGGCCTGAGTGGGCTCTCCTCCAAAGCTGCTAAGGACGTGCTTGGTTTTCTCAGGGTGGTAAGGTTCGTCAGGATCCTCCGGATTTTCAAGCTCACCCGGCACTTCGTGGGCCTCAGGGTGCTGGGCCACACCCTGCGAGCCAGCACTAATGAATTTCTGCTGCTGATAATATTCCTGGCACTCGGCGTGTTGATATTTGCCACTATGATCTACTACGCAGAGCGGGTGGGAGCCCAGCCTAATGACCCATCAGCGAGTGAACACACACAGTTCAAAAACATCCCTATCGGCTTCTGGTGGGCTGTGGTCACCATGACCACCCTGGGATATGGGGATATGTATCCACGGACTTGGTCAGGCATGCTGGTGGGAGCCCTGTGTGCACTGGCGGGAGTGCTCACCATAGCCATGCCCGTGCCTGTGATAGTTAACAATTTTGGGATGTACTACTCCCTGGCCATGGCCAAGCAGAAACTGCCGAGGAAACGAAAGAAGCACATCCCTCCTGCTCCTCAAGCCAGCTCACCCACCTTCTGCAAGACAGACTTGAACATGGCCTGCAATAGCACACAGGGCGACATCTGCCTGGGCAAGGACAACCAGCTGATGGAACACAACAGATCATCAGGTAGGACCCCACTGGAAATGCATGTACTCTGAAAACACTTTATAGACCAGTATGTTTGGTAGGGGTCAGAAAGCAGCCAGTCTTTCTGCCAGGAGAAGATGTAGCTCCCACCCTTCTCCCCTCCAACATTTGCGTGTGTCAGTCTCATAGAGGACAAAATAGGTATAGTGATGTTCCCAAACCTCTATGTAGCTGGTCTATACAGTTTTGCTTGCTCTGTTGAGAATGCTTTCCTGCTGATGATATCAACCTTTTCTTTTGCCTGTTGTTTGTTGCGTTATATGGATGTTTCTTGTTTTTCTGCATGACTGTGACTATTTGAGCAGCCACCGTGTCCCACCCTGTTGGACTCCATGGTGTTTTGCCTCAGTGTCTGTCTCTCGTGTCAGCTTTGCCTGTGCCACATCGTGGCCTGTTAAGCAAGATCCTACAAAGAAGCAGTCATTTAAAAGGAGCAGGTGCTTTACATCCAAAGCCCAGCACTCAAAGGAAATAGGAAGAAATTTTCTTTCTAGTTTTCTTTCCATTTGGCATTCTGCTTCCCTGGCTAAAAGAATCTCCTTCATCTGTGTTAGATGAGACATTGCATGATATTTACTATTCATTAAATTATACTAGCATAGCTGATGTAAATCTTGTCAAGAAAAAAGGAAATGACAGCACCATCATCGCTATTACAGTTGATTTTTGTGATTTCTATTACCTTATTTGTTAGAGTTCCAAAGAATGAATAAGGAGTATTTTGTGCTTTACATATGAAATTGCATATCAAATGACAGCCTCAGTCCCTCAAAGTCACTGCTCCATACTCCAAATCTGTTGCAATTAAAGAGTAAATTTTACTTCTCAGTATAATTAAATAGTTTAGCAGCAAGAGTATTTTTTTTGTTGTTTCGTAAGCGTATTTATTCTTAAGCCAAACACAATCTGTTTAAAAAGTCCACATACCTGTCATGAGACTCCAGCTGTAAAGCTGCTAAAGAATAATAAGAGCAAAACCACTCATGACTGGTGTAATTCAGTAATTGAAATATAGTATTTAAAAAGAAGTGTATGGAAAATCGGTTTCTGAACAATATCCTTCTTTGATCTGTTGCTCTGTTAGTGAATAGCATTTACATTCAAAGAAGCTCGGTTTCACTCTCTTGAGTTACTGTTCACAAAGTTAACACAGTTTTTTGAACATCCTAAATATATTTAAAAGGATGGAAACACTTGAAAATACTCAGACTGACACTAAAATATAGTTAGTTTTTCAGTGCTATCAGACTGATACCCACTTAGAGATAACATCTTTAAAGTGTTAATGCTAACAGCTTTTTCATGCCATCAGATCCTACCAAAGGTATTCTGAATGGAGAAGGCTCAGTGTGATCACTATATCTCTCACTAAGAGACACTTTTTTTGTGTGTCTACAGCTTTATTTACAAGGGGTTATAATCCTTGAAGTTAGGGAGAAAGCAGATATGCAAGAAGGAACCATTTTGAAGTGTTATCTTTCTTTTCAGTAGTGCCACTGTTCACATCATGCACTGTAGCTTTATTTCTGGTAGAGAATGTCATTAGAGTCACTATGAATTATGTGCAAAACTTCAAGGCTGAATTCTGCCCTTTGCTTTCCCAGTTCAGTAAAAAAAAAACATGCTCAGTTTTAAGTGCAGAGGTAAAGTTGAAGTTATTGTGCTGTACTGAGAAGAGATTTTTTTCTTGAAATGTGGCCTGCATTTGAAATGGTAGATAATTTTAAAAGAGAGTCCTTTGGGAGTGACAAATCAGGAGAGGTACAAGTTTTGCCATTTGACAAAGTACAGAGACCAAGACAGCATTTAATGTTGGGTACTTATGACGACAAGCAGTGCAAGTGTAATAAATATGCAAATGAAAGCTGAGTGTTATTAAACAGTGTATAGTGCCAAATGTTGAAAATATAGCCCTTCTGGGTGAGCACTGTCTTTAAAACATTAAACAATATATTCTAAACAAAAATGCCTGACCTCTTGTTTAGCAAAAATGATAGCCAAAATAGTAATTAAGTGTTTGAAATATCCAAGGCTGACTGTATTCTGACAAGTTACAGTTCAGAGTAGATGACTAACTGGGCCTTGGTTTGATTATTTCTTAGTTCATGTTAGTTTAATCTAATTCTATACAAATTTTAGAACAGGAAAGTCAAAAGATCATTTGTTCTTGAACAAATTATTTATCTTTTGCCATTTTGTACTGAATGATGATGAATTGCAATCTTGTTTTCTTCTAATTATTTACTTTATATCTACTTCTTGAGTGATGGGAATATCTGGCATTCAGCGTAAGCTCTTTGTGATGTCTCATTTCCTCATTCATTATTGTCTGTAAATGGGCATGGTGCTTTAACCAGTGTTATCAGGTGAAGACAGTGCAGGAAGTGAGCAGCCACTCTCACCTGGTGAAAGGCTCCCTCCCATCAGACGTTCTAGTACAAGAGACAAAAACAGAAGAGGGGGAACATGTTTCCTACTGACAACAGGTGATTACACGTGTGCTACTGATGGAGGGATCAGGAAAGGTATGGACTTTTTCATTAGATCATAAAAGGTTATTCAGCAATGTGCTTGTGAAAAACAATCTTAGAGTAAAATGGTGTGCACAATGCTCTAAGAGGAAAGACTGTACTCACAATGTATCTTTTTTTGTTTACTCCGAGTCATTCTTTTCCTTTTAGAAACACTCATCCCCTTTAGTCTTCAAAAAATGTGCTTGATGTTGGACCCTCATTTCACTTGTGTCTTCATTTGTCTATAATCTCTAATGGAAAAGCCTGCAATTCAGACCTTGCTCATTCAACCACTCATCACTCAATATAACTTGTCATTCTAAAAGACAAATTAATCATATTATAACTGTGATATGTTCTTAATAAAATTTGCAGCTGAACACACTTTAAAGTTTGACATGTCAGAAGTAAGAAACGTTTTTGTTCTGAACACAAAAAAGCATATCCTGAGATTCTATTTAGATTTCTTTCAAAGAAAATTTTGAGCTTATAATGCCAATTTTTTTTTTTCTTGGCAATACACCACTGATAGTAAAAGATGACTGTCTACCCCAGCCATAATTCAGCTATGTAGTAAAACAATGCTTGACCTTGCAAGGTGTTAAAAATGCCTTTCTAGTTATTTAGCCTCTTCAAATCTCATTACTTGCTGCTCAGTAGGATGGGAGCACTCGGGTGGTGTTTGCAAAACTGTTTCACCCTTGTATCTCCCAGGCAGATTGTTTCTGCCCTGGCAGGCCACGTCTGGCTGTGGCTGCAAACCTAACATCAGGACATGGCTCCAAGATCAGCATGCCAGTGGTAGTCTTCCCATTTCCTTAGATAGGAACTGCTTCTGTTTCTTGGCAAATTATATTCTTCTGACCTTGTATCATTCTGACAGATTGCATTCCTGAGTGCTGAAGTGTAGTTGTTCATCTCAGAGTTCCTCTGAAGTAGCCGTGTGGCACTGGAAAAACATTTTTGCCTGAGATTTTTCTGGCTTTTTTTTTCCTTTTTTTAAAAAAATTTGTTTGGTGTATAGCAAACGTAGCTATCCCAGCCAGCCATATATATCTAAAGGAATTCTCTTGGGTTTCTCTGCAAATGCTTTTTACATTTCAAACCTGAGTTCAGTAGGTTAAACCTGTGAAGGCAGATATGCAACCAGTTCCGTGTGTATGGTAGTTTCAAAGAGTATCACTCTCAATGCTGGGGCATTTTTTGTACTCTTATATATAATGCTTAGCTTAAATCAAAAATCACTGCGAGCATGGTTTTGCACAGATTTACTACATTTTCCACTGAGCTTGTATTTCACTGTCTTCTCAACAACTAGGATTATTTAGAATATCTCTAATGGTAAGAGTTTTTGAGGAGGTCAAGAACACCTGAATAAGGTAGATTGCCATGGCATCTTGCATGATAAGGTTTTTGACTTCACTCAGAAAATTATGGCAGTAACCATGACTAGAGCAGATCAGAAATAATAAAAGAAGCTACTAAAGACGTATGTATAAAACCTATTTTATCCTGGAACATTTTAATTTGTAAATCTAGATTTAAAAGAAGATGGTTTTGTAATTTTTACTAGAAAACTGGGGCTTGAGTTCAGAATGGACAGTTTTTTGATGAGAAATGTGCTCTTTGTCTGGCTTTAACAATAATCTTAGTTGAGGCTAAAATGTTTTAGCCACTGGCTTTGGAGTATATTTTATACAGGGTAGGGAAGTTAGCCCATAAGCAAAAAATATCTTCAAGTATTATACAAATGGGTTTGAATGCTTGAATGTCATTCACACATCAAGTCTACTACTTTTACATTTTATTTTTTCCCTTTCTTTCTTTCTTTTGGTACATTCTTCTTGTTTGATTTGTTCCTTGGTTGTTTCTTGGTTGTGTTCAACTGTAATTTATTCTGAGCTTTTTTGCATCTCCATCTCTAAGATGATACTGATTCAGAGCAGATCCACTAAAATACCTGAAAAGTAATGATTTTGGATCATGCACCTTTCACTATTCATCTTGTGTATCTGGTTTTCATTTTTTAGGCGTTTCTACTTTATTTATAATCCTTACCATCTTTCTCTATCAGTTCTTTCCTTTTATCATTAGAAGAGTAGCAAGAAAATAATCTTAAAAACTACTTTCCTAATTTCTATGTAAAAAAGCTACCTGATTATTTTGATTTTTTTAATAAGCTTTATGTTTACAGGGAGTTTAAATATATACACTAGCATTGTGCTCCTCTTTAATTCCCTTTTCAAACATAATTCTTTCTAGTCTGTGTAAATACTGATAGAAACTCAGAAACTGGAGGCTGTTATCAGAATTCTGTGTAGTATCACAGTCTAGCCTGCCCTTGCCATCTGGAGAGAACATTGCACAATATTTTAGCAGACATGAGGTTATACATTTGCTTTAAGTCTAGTTTTACAGTATGCAGGTCTCAGTAGGTATGAAATATGATAATTGTTGTAAGGGGAGAGCCTAAGATATGATTTTTCCTAAAGATGCCATTAACTGTCTGTTACCTAGAGATCTGGAATTTGAGCCAGTAACCATTTCAATCAGAAAAAAGAAAAAAAATGTTCGCTGACTTTCCATGTGGTGGTTAGCTTTACTGTCATTGGTATTTTAAAGTTTCTGTGGGAAGGTCTCATTATTTCCCTGTGAGCAATTTAGACCTGAACATCTTAACCTGACAAATTCTTAAATCCATACTTGTCTTCAAAGAAATAAGTAGTGCCACTGAAATCAGTGAGCCTTCTCATGCTTGCACTGGGGCATGTACCCATGTACTTCAGGAGCAAGGTCCTGCTGGCTTAATCTTTGTGGTATTTCCTTGCTGATATCTTCAGGCTGATGAGCAGATCCTTTTCTTAACAAATGGTGTTATTCAGCAGCTGCTGAAAATACTTGAATATGAAGATAATGATGCAGTGAATAGCAAAGGTTTTTTGTTGGTTTACAGCATAGCCTCTACAAAGTGAAAAAAATCCACAGTAGCAAAGAGCAGGTAGCTAGAGCTCACAGTGTATGAGAACAGAAATGTCTGCAAGTGCAATGTTCCCTTCAAATTGTGAAGCATTTTGTGGTTACCTCTTTTAATTATTAATTATTTACCACTTGCTTATATGGATTAATACCATTGATTTAGTTCAAATCATCTGGAAAAGAAGCACAAATTCAATGTTTTAAGTTTGCCATTCAGGAGGCATTTACAAATACATCAAACTCTGCTGTCTTACTAGACTTTAAAATTAAAAGCAAAGCCTAAGGGTTAATGTTTTTGAAGATAAAGCTTCTTATATTATCATTCACTCCTCTGCAAAACTGATTTACACATACTGTATAAAATTTATCTGGTTTCTGGTTTATTTACTTTAAAGAAAAAAAAATTGTTCTTTGTTAGGAATTGAATTCAGCAAAGATTATGTAATTCTAACAGTTTCTGTAGTCTGTCTTAATGGGTTTTTGATTATGCTTAGCCAGATAGCTCAGTCACCTTGATGGGATCCTTTATCTTGCTCTCTGTGCAACCCTGCTGAAGCCCACAGTGTGATACTAAGTGCAAGATGAGATGTGGAAGAGCAGGTCAGACCTCTTTTGTGATGGTCTGTTTAATTTTTTTGGGAAAAAGTAGATGCATTAATTTGTAAATAATTTTATTTATTAATATCTTTTGGTAGTGATGTGTCTCAGCAATGAGTTTTTTTGCAGGCAGATTCCCTCTGAGTCCCTGATAGCTCCTTGGATTACATTACACTGTACTGTTTGTCTTTGTCTATTTTTTTGGCTGAATTCAACTGATGTCTGTGCATTTTCTCATACAAGGCTATGAAAAATCTCGAAGCTTAAACAACATAGCTGGCTTGACAGGCAATGCTCTGCGACTGTCTCCAGTAACATCACCCTACAGCTCACCTTGTCCTCTAAGGCGCTCTCGGTCTCCCATCCCTTCCATCTTGTAAACCAGATGGCATCAATCGGCTACATAGTATTCAATCAAATACTGTTTACCACATATTGGAAATAAATGTAGCATTAAGCATAGGCTCCACAAATATGGTCTAACTTCTGCATGATACAACTGTCAGTAGTAAGAAAAGCCACTTGGGTAGCTGAAGATTTTTGTCTTGGCTTTTAAAGATTAATTAAGGTAGCATTTCTCCCTTTATCTACTATATTGTCCTACTTCCCTGTAGCAATAAAAGGACAGTTAGTGGATGTTGTTGTCCAGTATATTCAATAAATAAGCATATTTTCAGGGAAATTTACTTAAAATAATGTGCTTCCAAGTGATTATCAGTCACTCCATTGAACTTCCATTTCTTGTGACTCTAATCCATTCTGAAGATGTCTGCTCTGAAGGGTCTGCTCATTTGCATGGACCATCCTGTCTCCATCACCTGACCAGCAGTGTTGCCGATCGTGGAGACCACAGAGGGCTCTGGATGTGTGTTCTCACATTGTTACCATCCTGCTGAAATGAAAGCACTGATAAACTGGTCTGCATGTGGGATTGTTTTTCTTTGTTTAACCTTTTCCTTTATTTTTTAACTATCTATTTGTTTATAAACGACTTTATTTTGTGATTAACTTATTTCGGTACTGGATTGCTGTATCAGAGTTCTGAATGTCTCCGGTTGTTTGCACACAGATAACTGCAAAGAGGTTGTCATTACTGGTTACACGCAAGCAGAAGCCAGATCTCTTTCTTAATGGCTTGGGGAAGGCACAAAACATGCAAGAAAGGTAAACGCCATCCAGACTTGCAATTTTAAGCTAGCAAGTGCTGCTTGGTACTGTAGTATTTTCTCTACTCCAGGGTTCTTCAACATTTTCAGAAGCTGAGTACCAAGTAAAATTGAAACAATTACTGGGGGCTTTTTTTTTTCCATTGTAACAAGGTAGTAGTTCTCAAGTCAGGTTTTTGACCAGCCTTATACCTCTGGCTCATGGGCTTCAAAAATTTCTTCAGTCAATGTTTTTTGAGGTGCTTTGTCCTATATGTTGTTTGTCTGTCTGTTTTGCAACCTGTGTCCTTGTATTTTCCATCTGTCTCCATAAAGCACAGAGATACTGTTAAAATGCCCCCTCTTTTAAGTTGAACTAAGAACACTTTTTCTCCTTTTTTCTTTTTTTCATATGGACTATACATCTGTGTATAGATAGAAATATACATATTTTTCAAGTGCAGTTAGTATCATCTAGACTAACTCGTGTGCACTCCTAAGATTTTTCGAGTGGCTTTTCAGCACCAATCGGTTGCCTATTGCATCAATCTTCCTCCTAGCAACCAGCATTCATTACAATTTTGAAACTGTATCTCCTCTAGTGGCTTTTTCATTCAATATTAACCTCTGTTTATGCAACAGGTCAAATGCAATGGCAAATTTGAGGTTCTGGGCTGGTGAGGAAAAATTACCCTTAAACTGTAGAGTTTTAGAACTACATGGGGAAGACCATAATGACTGAAATCTTAAGTGATCCTTGAAATTGTTGAATAATACCTGACTGTCATGTTTTATTTTTTGTTAGGAAAAGAAATTAAATTTATTGTTGACTGTGTAACATGTTCTTCTGTATATAGCCAAGCCCAATAGCATGACCTGCATGTCAGAATTCTTGTACAATAATGTATTTATTAAAGTATACATTTCTGATATTTAGAGATGTACATTGACTTACTTTTGGTAAAATATTGTCAATAGAGAGATAATTGCAAACAGCTTTTAGCAAATGAATTAATATAATATCTGGTGCTGCTGTTATATTAACTACAGTGTTGTACAGAATTTATCATGGATTTTTGACTGCTGAAAAAGGGACAATGGAATTTAGCCATACCAAGGACTGTACTGGAAAGAGACTGCTGCTGCTGAATGGACCCTGATAAGCAACTCACACCTTGAGGAGGTCACTGAGACTTTGCGTGCGAAGCAGAGCTTGTTAAAGAAGATGAAAGACCGCTCGTAATTACTGCTGCCAGAGGAAGGGGTGACTAGTCACTGTGGAGGAGTCACTGTAAATAAAATGTGTGTGCATGGAATATCAGTTTTTATCTATATCAAGGAAAGCTGAATTCATGTCATCATTGCTAAGGCTCCATGCAAAGACCCACACCCCTGTGTTTATTATTCCTGGTTTCTGCAGTAAGCTGTGCTGTGGATCATACAAAGACACACGCTTAATAATGATAGTGATGTAAACTACATCTGTCTTGACTTCTGTCATACTAATGGCATATATTGCAAAAGTCACAAATTTGAACAGTAGGTTTGCATAAGTCCTTGCTTTCTCAGTTTGCCATGACCTAAATTGTTATGAATTCTAGTGTACATGCCAAGTCCTAAGTTTACTTTTCACTTTAATAACAAAAATGTGACTGCAGACAAACATCACTGACTTTGTTCACAGCACACAGTCTTCTTTCAATGTTACCTCAAACTATAAGTATTATCAGAAATAAAATTCTGGCAGCAAGAATATTTTGTTTGGTTTTTTTTGGTTTTTTTTGTTTTTTTGTTTTTTAATTCAAAGTGTTGCAAACCCAACATTATTAAGCATAAAAATTGTATTAAAATTATATTCTACAAATGTATATTTTACATAAAATATATATTCTTTGATAAGTTATTTTCTGTGATTTTTGTGGTAAATGGATCTAGTCTATTCTATGTTTATGAGACATTGTAGTGCTACGATGTGGTAATTATGTTCTCTCCATCCTACTCAGTGGGAAATTCTCCAGAATCTGTTTGTCACCCTGGTGTCCTGATTGTAGGGACCTGTCCCAGTTGTGAAACTCTGTATCGTGGAACTTCTGTGAACATGTCAAGGTGCATGCACAATCCTGGTGGAAACCAGTGGAAATGTAATACCTGAATTGGAGAATAAAAGGCAAAAGACCTGGGGAGGAACTTGGAGCATATCTTCTGAACTGGCTCATGAGCTTTCTTTAGCTGTATCGGTCCCCTGCCTGCCACTGGCCATCCCAGTTCTCAAACCATCCTCCTGGAATGCATGAGGAGCTAATTCCAAAGCTAGCATGAGCTGGCTTCTGCAACAAATGAAAATTTATCAGCCTGTTAATGACCCTATGCCTCATGTGGAAGTTTCAGTCAGGCTGGGTATTTTTAGTCTGATGGGAGTTTTGTTGCATCCTGGTGTTGTCAGCCTAAAAAGAAGGTAATAAGTGGTTGCTTAAAACTTCTAATATACTGTATTTGTGGCAACCAGAAATCCCCAAATACACAAGCAGGTTGTCTGAGAGAAGCGAGGTAGCTAGTACAGTTTTACAAATGATCTGAGAAGCTGTAACACAGTTTTTTGGCATATGTGTTGTAATGTAAGAAAGGTTCCAGAAAACAGGATCAGAAAACAGGTGTTCAATTTCAGAGAATGTGTTACAGCGATATGTCAGGAAAGCTCACTATGCTGTTTGCCCAAGGGTTAAAAGTTGCCTGTACTGTGATTGCAAGCAGTACCCAAGGAAAGAGGAGGTGTAGTGGTCAGCCAGCACAAGGCTCACTGCCAGCTCCAGTCACCCAGGATGATCTCTGCCCCAAGCACGTTGAGAGAGGTGTCTGGTTTTCCCCAGTGCTACACAGGGACAGTGATGGTCCCCAGATGGGATGCAGACAAGGACGTGCATTTTGTTGGTCAAGCTTGTAGAAAACACTGATGGCCAGATGGTGTCTGACATCTTGTACTGTCTCTGGATGGAAAGGAGCCTGGATGGATCTCCACTGACACAGGATTTCGAGTCCAGAATGTTCTGGACTCGGTATTACTTTTCTTCTAGAGAACCAATCCCATGTTTAAGTGCTTTCTTTTGAAACACACCTGGAGGACAAGCTGATGCTGAGTCTGGTAACTATTCATGTGTTTTGAAACTACAACCAAACTCTGACTATTCTAAGAGGAAAAAGGTGGCTTAACTACCAGCCCTCTCCTGTTCCTCACCTGTTTCTCGGCCAGGAAGGGGTGGAAGGGCAAATGGGACACCGAGGTTTAACTTTCTCAGGCTGAGGAAGGCCTTGAACATAAACCTCACTCTTCAGGGTACTGCAGTTCCTATGTCTCAGATACAATGTAGAGATTGGGCTGCACATTCTCATTCAGTTCCTTTTTTGGCCATCTTTTAAAGGAAAGTAGGTGCAATGATCAGAAGCATAATTGAACCAGGAGAAAGGAGTTCTGGTGCAAGCAGGAAGATGCTGTGTGGGTATTCTGGGGACCAGAGGGTGCTTGTGACCATGTCTGGACTTGACTTAGGAATCTAAAAATTTATTTAATCCCTGTATAAGTATTACTTGAGGATTAGAAGTCAAAACTGGAAAACAAGCTGTGAATTTACAAGCAGTGCGTCTGCTAAGACAATTTAGGAGAAGCTGTTACTCATTTGCCTTTTAAAACTGTGAAGTCAAGATGTCAAAAGTGAGCATCCTTTTGAAAGATGAACTAATGCAACAGCAGGGTTTGTGCAGATGTCAAAAGCTGTGACCTGTTCTGGAGATGAACAGATTATGGGATGTTTGGACTTTGGAGGCAGTTGTTGTTCTTATGAGACCTCAATCAGCACTGAGAAAATGTTGTTCCAGCAAATTTTGAAACATTGCATTATGAGTTTTTATAGGTGTGTGCTGCAAACTGAATTGCTAAGAAGCATGCAGCTAATGATAGTTAATATAATCCTGTATAATCAGGGGGCTTTCTTGTGTGAAGAAATTACTATTCATTAAAAGTTCTCTTACAAAAGGTCTGGATTAAATTAAAGCTGCTAAAAGAGAAGGAAATTTAAGGAATTGGTTCAGATGGGTAACTGAAAATTATAGGGGGAAGGGATCGATCTAACATGAGTAAACTTGACAGCATAGTTGTGTGAAATATGAATTTTTGAAGTCATGAATGGATTAACTATATGAAAGAGCATTTTATCATTTGAAAAAAAAAATCATGCAGAAGTCAGATAAAGGAAATTGGAATGGAAAACTGCTGTTAGAAAAAGAAAATTGATTTATTAACATGCTGTATTACAAGCAATGGCTTGAACAGTTCCATAATAGAGCCTTTGAATACTAACTGAGTGAGAAGAAATTACAAAAAAACAGAAAGGTTTCTATCAGGTCAAATTTATCAGAATGATTAATATTTTTATAATACATTATTTTCCTCTTGGAAATAAATTTTGTTTATTTAATTTCCCAAGAGAAAAGTTATTTTTAAAATGTTGGGTTTTAAAAGTCAAGGGTTGGCTTGAGAGCAAATACTGAGCTGTTAGTGCTGGGTGTTGGGTACCTAGCTGGTGTGCCATTACGAGCATTTCTCTCGTACTGTAGTGAATATTCCTGGGAGATGTTGAAATTGCAGAGGTGTCTGATTTCTAGCCCCAGAGACAGAGATCTGTCACATGTTGTCTTCATGGGAAGGCTGGGATGCTCTCCAGCCAGGCGTGAGTGGTGCAGAGCTCCTGGCTCTGCAGCACAGCCTGCAAGGCATCCTGAGTTTGGTCTAGGTGCAGCTCCTCATTGCCTTCTGGCAAAATATGCATGATTCCCCCACCCTCCACAACCTCCTCCCCAAAACTCAACCTTCTGTCACTCGCATTTTTTTATTACCAGCATGTTGATGAACAGCTGACAGATTTCAGATTCATGCTTTCACAGCTTCACATTCACAGATGGCAATATTCTAGCATATTTAAAAAAAAGAAGTTGGAGGTGGACACTTCTTTTTGAAAATTTGGCACAGAAAATGTTATGCATTTCATTTAACATCTCCTGTATTATTTGCAGGTGGAAGACTCGAGATCAGTTTAAACCCAGGGCACAGCTAGGCTATTCTGAATCTTTTAGGATGCATTACTTTTATGTTCTGCATCTGGTTAGAGCATTGCTGCATTTTGTTATCACATGAAGCTCTCAGTTTTCTTCTCAAATGGGATTTCAAGATAAGATACTAGAGCAAGTCAGAGAGTACTGTTTTAAGTTGAAACTGGAATTGGATTCCCAGGGAGGTGGTGGGATCACCATCCGTGGAGGTATTTAAAAGAGGTGGATATGGCACTGGGGAATATGGTGAACAAGGCAGTGCTGGGTTCATGGTTGAACTTGATGATCTTAGAGGTCTTTTCCAAACTTAATAATTCTATAATTCTTATAGGATTGTAAACATGAATTGTACTATGCATAAAAAGATAGTCCCTAGGAAATACTGAAGCTGTAAAAGATGGCTGTAGCTTAACAACTCTTTTGTTTTGCAGAATGGTATGGGCAACACAGAAAGCAGACAATTTTGTGTTGGCCTCCTCAGAGCAGTATTAGACTTGCAGAACTACTAAAAGAAGAAAGTGGAAATTGTTCTCCTTCACCTTAAGACAACTTATTTCCAAAAGTAGCAAGATCAGACTTCTTAAAGAAGCCCAGCCTTCTCAGTGAAACAATGCAAAATTCCATCAATCTGAAGAATAGTAAACTTTAGCCACATTATCCTATTAAGCTGATGCTAAATATAGAATGGATTTTCAATTCCTTACAGGTTTTGCCTTGCTTGTGACTAAATGCAGGACCCAGATTTTATGAAAATCTAATTTTCTTCATTCCTTTGAGTGTTTTTGGTACAGTGAAGTTTGGCAGTCTGAAAGTCTTCAGATGATGCCATTGTTTAGAGGCAATTTTTGCATTTTTCTAGCATAAAAAATCAGGTTTTTTCTGAACTGGAACACTGGAAAGTGGGGTAGAAGGAGCACTGAAGGACATGGTTTTCTTGAACTCTTATGAAATCTGCCATGTGAAGCTGTGACCACATAGAAATAAAAATGCACAGTTTTCCCTATGTCAGTGTCATAACTGACTGTAATTCTTACATTTCTGAAACTCTTAGTTTTGTTTTGAAATCACAGCAACAAAATTTATTTAGTTACTGTTGTTTATAACCTCTACTTAAACTTTGAGAACTATGCTTTAAATCTCTGAATAATGGAGCAATTAGAGGCCTTAAGAGCATGAGGACTGTGCTCAGAGAAGAACACATGCACAATTTTAATAGTTTCATCTGTAATTACTGAAGTGTTCCCTCAATACAGGACATAATCTGAACAAGGTCCCAGTGTCAGATGACCTCACCAACATGAATTGCAGTTGTCCTTGGCTTACTTAAGCAAGACTAGCTCTTGCTTACGGCATATGGCATGGGCATTGGCAGGACATTTATCACCAACATCATAGAATCATAGAATAGTTTAGGTTAGAAAAGACTTTAAGATCATTGAATCCAACTGTTAACATGGCAAGTTGAAGTCCACTACTAGACTAGCTTTAAGTGCCTCATTATACGCCCTGTAAAACTGCAGTGTGTTTGGCAGCACCTCTGCCCTATGCCCTTGCAAACTCTAAGCAAGCTGCTTGGGTTTTTTTCTCCAGAGCTAAAGAAGATGGATCATTTATGTCTAGAAATTGATGTTACCTTTGTCTTAGATACCTCTTTCATTATGGGTCAAATTGATAAATTGATCTTTGTGAGTGCCTGTTGACAGAAAAATATCCGGATCTGTCTCTCTCCTGGCACGGGGACAGAGGGCCAGTACAGAAGTAACATGGCCCTGCTCCAGTGCCTCTCACAGTGTTTTGCTTGCTCTTGCAGATGTGCAGTGCCAAGACATGGACATTTCCACTCCACTGCCTCAGAAGCAGTTTCTTTTTCAGCACGTGTGTTCTTCTGAGAAGAGAAAAGGCATGTTCAACCAGAGCCTGCCTGGGGGGCAGCTCATCTCAGATGCATATGGGATGGACATGTTCCCACATTGACTCCTGAGCTTGCTTCCGATTTTTTGGTGTTGCAAGAAATCTCTAGTAAAACCATCGTGTCATGTGAGTTCCAGGTGTACTTCAAGAACACTTCTTGGAAGAGCATTTGGCTATGTTAGAAGCTTTAAGCAGAGTTCATATTACCAGTTTGGGTTTTTTTCCCTTCTGCAATCTACTGAACCCACGATGTCGATTTTCCCCGGTTTTCTTTGCATGTGCATTCATTGCTCTCTGTCTTGTGCAGTTTTCCTAGCTTCAATGCTGCCCATCCTGTATTCAGGACTTACCCACATGCCTCCTTTGCCTGTCTCCTCGTTACAGGGCAGCTGCAGCCTGCATGAGAGCTGCTGGGAAGGGAAAAGGTAAGTGAATTTGGACCCGAATTGCAAGGACAGAGGAGTACAGGACTGAGACTTCTTTTTAAGCCAGCTAAAACTTGTTGAAGATGCCGCCTTTTGCAGTTGGGTCCAGCCCAGCTTGGAATGTATTGGCAGTTCTCTGCAGCATCTTTTGTATAGCTGCCACAGTTGGGAACGTTAAATTCTGGAACCACAAAATGCTGTCTAAAAAGCGGCACAGCTGTCAATGAAAAGCAGTTTGCAACTGGAATATGGCCAGTGCCTGGACCATTGCAGAGGAACATGCCAAAAAAACCAGATAGAGATGATTGCTTAGAAACTAAATTCAGAAATTAGGTTTTCTAACCACATATTCACTGAACTATTCATTTACCAATCAATATAATAGTACTGAGCAGAATGATTGGAGTGCTGAATATATCATAAGCTATCAAAAATAATGACAAATACTGACATGATTCTTTCTGCCCTTTTTTAAGGCTTACTGTAGTAGTGAATTTCCTTCATATCCAAAGATAAATATAATGAAAACAGGTGCATTAGCTAAATTAATGTCAGGAATTAAACATCCCTCAAAGATAGCGACAAGAATTTACTTCAAGAAAAAGTTTTAAATTCTAGTCCTAGACAGAAGCTCTGAAATAAGTTTTATTCGTTGTCTTCAGTACCCTTCAACTAGGGCATGATTTCTAGACTTCTGTTGTCCTTGTTACTAGGAAGCCTGTTTCGCTTATCTGTATTTAAATCTTTAGGCAGTAACAGGTAATTTTGTATTCAATCATTCCTGCATTTCCTGTCTCTTTTTTAAAATACTGAACAAACTATGGTATATGCTCATCCAAGTTTTCAGATGAGATGTTTTGTAACAGCGGGCAGGGCAGGCAGGCATATGCTTAGCAACAGATATGCTCCAGATTATGATCTGTAGTTCACAGTAGATCCCTGGGGAGATTTTTGGGCCTTGCTTTGTCTCAGTGGGGCTGTTACTACCATGTCTAATCTAAAGGAAGGGGTTGAACTCCAGCTGTCTGATTTCCCATAAAAGTTTCAGCACACAGAGCTGAGAGGAGCAAACATCTGTCTGCAGCCAGCACTGGGGTTTAATTCACTGCCTTCCTAAAAAGCCCAGCCCACTGAGTAGTGTGGCTGTCCTCTGCAGGGCACAGCTCTGGTGTTACAGCTGCACTGCCAGCAGCACTGCCAACACCCTTTGGGGTTCTGGATCTGATTTGAGCCCTGCAGCTGGCTGCCTTGGTTGGGACCCAGCAATGGTGTGTGGGGTAAGGGTAGCAGTATCCAAACCTTGATACTAAGCTGTGCAAATCCTGACAAAAGTTTTAGGGAGTCAGAAGGAATGCACTGCCTGTCCAAGAAGCAGTATTGTGACAGCCACCATGCTGCTGTGCTGCAGCATGCATCTATGTCCCCTTCTCCCCAGGATTTCACAAAGATGTTGTCTCCCTTTGTGGTGGGCTTCACTCACTGGGCTGCTGGCAGGGAAGCAGAGCTATGCAGTGAGAAGCAAACATGTCACAGCCCCCTCTGCATTCCCTTTTGCCTCCATGGCTTTGCAGAGTAGTCACATCATCACAGAAATATTTGTATAAAGCCACATCTCAGTGTTTAACAATATCATGTGCTTGGTATAAGCTGCAAATTGTACCATGTGGCACAAGGCAGTGGGAGGCAGGGGATCTGCTCCAAATCTCTCTGTAGGAGCATGCCTTTGGGAGCTCAGCTGTAGGTAATTTTATTTTCAGAGATAGAGGAGTTCATGTTTTTGCCCATTGAGTAGGTGGATGGATCTGGAGTGTTATGCAGGTCCCTGTGGGAGGAGGACAGAAGAGGACTGGATGGTCCCTGTATCTATACACACTGGCTTGTCTGCACAAGATCCAAGGGATCTGTTGGATGGAGACCATGCTGTGAGGGCTTGAAACAGTCTACCCCAAATCAGTCTCGGTGGCCAAATCCTGCTGGCTCTCGTATGCTGGGGCTCAGAGAGTGAGTAGGCTGGAGGGGATGAGCTGTGCTGCTCAGGGAGACAGACACTGCAGAGGGCCAGGTCAGTGGGGAGAGCTGTGCCAGGGCCTGGGCACAAGTATGAGATACCTTGGTGGGGTGCCGCATCACCCACTGCACATCCTCTCCTGCTCACAGCCAGAGACATCGGCCCCTTTGCCACAATGTTCTACCTTGCTCCTCCCCAGTCCCCTTGTTTACTCTTTTAGGGCTTGACTTAGCTCCTACACACTGAGGGAATGCACAGAGCATCCCCCAGGATGCATGCAAAGAAAAGCATTTGGTCCTTGGGTGCCCTAGTTATGAGATCCTCCTTTCCTAGGCATCACTACAGCCACAAGCTTCTCTGCTTCCTGACCCATTTTGCATCTTATGCATCCCCAGCAGCTGGAAACTGAGAAACCACTCTGCATTTCTGGTTCTAATGCAGTTTTTTTCCTGATGGTCTGTGTAATGCCTTGTCACAATGAAGGTGGTGCCAATATGTTTGTCACCACAACCAGCCCAACATGGTTTGGTCAGGGTTGGTTAGATGGCTCTGTGGGCTTGGTGTGGAATCTAGAGGCCTAGAGTTGTTAGAGGTGCAGTTGTTATCATGCATTTTTCTTAAGGGATTATATGCTTTGGACTGGGATTGTGGTAATTTTCATCATAGCGGCTCATGTGGGATATTTTTTGGATCTTCAAACAAAACAGTGTTGATAACACACCCACGTTTTAGCTATTGCTGAGCAGTGCTTACACAGGATTCAAGGCCATTTCTGCTTTCCAGACTACCTTGCCAGTGACCAGGGTGAGCGTGCACAAAAAGCTCTGAGGGGACACAGCTGGGACATCTGACGCCAACTGACCAAAGGAATGTCCAAGACTACCATATGACATGATGCTCAGCAGTAAATGTTTGTGAGAGAGGGAACTCTCCAGGGCTGGTGTTGCTTGTAGTCTGTCAGCATTGGTCAGCTTGAGCAATATTTTTGGGGTTTTTTCATTACTTTTTTTTATTTGCTTTGTTTTTTTGTTTTGTTGGTTTTTATTTTACTTACTAAACTGTCTTTATCTCAAACCATGAGTTTTTCCAATTTACATATACTCCCAGAACCTGCTTATGGTTGCATTTAAGGTGATAAGAGCGCTTGTTTGTTTTGCTTGGATGTTTTGACGTCCAATTAGGCTTAATTATTGAATTTACCGTATACATAGGAAATTAATTTTGTTCCTTTTCTTGCAACACTATTTCCTCTTTCAAAACCAACTTAAGGAGACATCAAAGGCATAGCAGCTGACATTGAAATGCAAGAGCTGGCTTCACAACATTCACAATTGCGTGTGGTCTTTAGCATCATTGGATTACAAGGCCACCAGTGTTTCTGAATAAATTTTACATAACAATAAATAATTAAAATAAATTACAATACAAAATAATACAATTTACCATCTCCCCCCCTCCCCGAAGATTCTAAGCAAAACTAAAGGAGAATTCTGTCCTTTCTCTGGCATGGTAGAACTTCATGGACAACATACTTATTGTTAAATATTCAAGGAAGGATCCCAGGAGCTTTTGAAAAGTGCTTAGTGTATAAGGTTCCCTGCAGGGGGAAGCTGGGACTTGGGTAAACAGTACTCTCAGCCTTGGAAAAGGCTTTTTCTTGTAGGCACATGTGCTGTGAAGAGGCAGCTCATCTCTTTGGTCACAGGTGGCTTGGGAGGGTGGCTGATAACTGGGAAGGTTGGCTGATAAGCTGTCTGAGTCTGCCACACACTGAGCTGCAGGTGAGAAATCTGCAGAGGGCCTGTGAGTGCTGAGGCGCTCCAGAGACCACTAACTCCAAGTCATGCTGTACTAGCAGGTAAAAAACCCCAAAACTCTGTCATCATCATCTTCTTCTCCTGCAAGAGAGTGTTACCTTTCTCTTCAGATTCTGCTGCAGGTAATGCTTGTGAGCCTGGCTGCAGTGAGCATTGTGTGTGCAAATGGACTGCATGTTTCAGAGTTTAATTTGAATTTTTAGAGCTATCTGAGCTAGTGTGTTGTGCCACTGGTTGCCATCACATCATACAGAGCTGCCTAGAAAGCACAGAGAAGCCACAACTCCGTCTGGAAGCTTGAATTTGGGTCTGCCTCAAGTGAGCAAAGCTCTGGCAGGCTGGCTTTCACTTCTGGGGAAAGGTGTTTAGTGGTCAGGAGATGCTCTCATCATGCTGTCTCTTGGGCAGCATCCCCACAGGCTCCTTTCCCTCAGTGTATGGGCACTTTACAGCCTTCCACCAGCCTTAATTCAGACACAATCATTCTGCACCTTACAGCCCTCGTCTGTGGACTTGGATTACAAATTTATTTAGCAGCACTCTCTATTTTTCTTTACCTTTTCCTTTTCTTCCTTTAAAAGGAACAAGGATAGAAAAAAAAACAAAGATGAAAAGTTGTACTTACAAAGCAGTACTGTATATCTTTAGAGCACTTTTTTTATTATAATAGTTGTCCTAAAATGATGTTGACAAGGAAATCCCAGAAAAAAAATTTCTTTGGAAAAATTCAAATAATTTAATGGATGTCCATTAGTGCGCTTCCTTACTTTTCGTTTCCGCAGTCATTAATCAAAAAGATTCATATTTACTGTTTACAAACAATAAAACTAAATAATAACAGAAGTAACTTTCTTCAATAATAATCTCAAATTACTGATACTGTGTTTTTGTCATCTTGATTGCACTGGGTCAATTTTTTCCCATCTCAGTAAAAACTAGAAAAAAATTTAAAACTTTTAAAAAATATTTTACACTATCAAAATATGATTTCTTTCCTGTGGAGTGCAGAGACTGCTAGTTTTCTCTAGAACTAACTTTGTACTTCTAGCATGTTGAGAAGTGATAACATTTTTACTGGACAATAATAAAGAGATTATGGCAGCAGTTTTGTTGTGTGGGTCCTCTTCAGAGTTAAGGATTCTTAACGTTTTGGCTTTCCCCCGTTTTGTATCAAAGACTTAATGAAAGCCATTGTAAGGTGGTGGTATTACCATGAACAGATTTTAACAAATTATGATTGAAAGTTGAAAGAAGTACCTTGTGTAAAAAGTCTTTGTCAAATTTCAGTTTGAACAAAGTTACTTTCAGATTCCATATCTATTAGTCCTTTTCCTTGAGACCATGCTCAGCTGTCCTTAAGACACATTTGCTGAATCTGCTTTAGTTTCTGGGTAAGCTGCTTCTGACACTGTAGCCTTTGCGAGCACGTGCACCGTTCTGAAGAGGAACAGCACTTCAGTCTTGGTTCAGCATGCAAAGGTTAAACATGGCTTGTCACACTGACCCTCCAGGCAGGATGGATCTGAAAAGACGAGTGCTGCAGAGAGGGAAGTTATTCTGCTGCAAATGTGTGACACACACAAACATGTTCACAAGAATATCCCAATAGTCACTAAAATATCCAACCTAACCCAAATGGTACAAAGACTGTTCAAACAGTCCTAATTGACATGAATACAGAATTTCTCTTATGTTCTTCTATTCATATCATAGCCAATCTCATTTTAGGGAAGATATTTCTTCCTGCCAAGTAGGCTTGGGAACACAGTTTCAAACTAAAGAATTGAAATTTGCTGATGAAAGTGGTATGAGAACCATGAGATCACACAGTGTTTGCCTACTGCTCAGTGACAGGAGGGATGAAAGATGAGGGGAGCACTTAATAGGGCAGAACAAAAGCCCCAAATCAACCATAGGTAGGGTTTTTCCCATGGAACAATGTCAACAAACCTGTCTGTGTAGTCTGGGGGTCAAAAGAGTAAAATGTTAGCCCCAGCTCTCCACCTGGGGACCTGTGAAAAAGTTTAGAAATATTTGCTTTTCTGTTGACCTTACCCAAATGTCAGTGCAGCTTGTTCTCAGAACTTTATGAAGAGTATATCATGTAAATTGGCTGCAGCAAGAGTCCATTTGCAGTTTGATGAATGAGAAACCTGGTGACTCCTGGCCGATGGAGACAGTTGGCACTGGCTGACTGACTACAAAACTTGGAGACCAGTTGTAACATACATCAGATTAAGGTCCATCCCTGCCTTTGACATGGGATGCCCATGGTTCCTTTCCTTCTTTGGCCTCTAACTTGAGGTGTGAGAAGGCCCAGACTGTTGCATCATGCTCATGGTCAGAGCGAAGTTGAATTGCAGGAAGAACAACTAAGAATAAAAAAGGGGAAGTACAAGGACAATAATCTTTCTTCAGTTTATGTGGTTTTATGTCTCACTGTGCCTCTCATCATGGAAGACACTTACAAATGTAGCGCTCTTGGCCACCACAGGAAGGATATAAATGGTTTTGATAGAACCAGTCAGACTGATGAGCTGCGAATGCTCCATATTTCTTTACCTGCAGCCTTTGAGATTCTGCCCACATTTCATGTATTCCTTACCAGCAGCAAGATAAGTTTAGAAATATGACTTTTCCAGAAAACTCACATGAAAGTGCACACTGACTTGCAGATTGGCCTCAAACACATTTTTGTTCATTTTCTCAAAAAAGCATCAAAATGGCATCTGCCTTCAGATTTTCAAACCAGAGTGACCCTGTGAAATTCTTTTGAAATTGCTCAAGTATGAAGAGTACTAATTCAAGATGAAATAACTATCTCTTAGTTATAATAGAAGATTGAACCTTAAGATTAAGAATAATAGAACTGATGGAAAAAGCCTCAGTGAATGCCATCATATAAAGACATCAGAAGCCACTGGTAAATATGTAGTGTGCCAAGAGCAGGCATTTTTGAAGTATGAAGGTGTCTTTGTGCAGTCCAGGAAAAAACAACAAAGATGCAAGAGAAAAATAAAATGCTGAGTCTCAAAGTTTTACTGCAATCCACTCATCCAAAGTCTGCCCCTGAATCGATTAATCTAGAAATCTAATTATGAAAAGAAATCTAGATTGTCTGCCCAACTCTGAAAGTGACAAACAGTAAAAGAATATATGGCAATGTAATAATTCAGGAATAAACTCTAAAGTTTAGTTTTTTTTACTGCATTTGAGGATACAAATAGATACAGAAAATTACTTCTGGGAATGGGTCTGGGGGAAAAACATTTTTTTTTTAGTGTATTTAATAAAAATTAAAGCAGGCATACATACACCCTGGACCTAATTATTTTTTGTCACTTCTTGTAAGATTGCTCCTCCTCCAAATATGTTCATATTGATAGCATTTGGGAATACTATCTAGCATATAAAAGCACATCTGAATATGGCTTATTGTGAGTGTAGAGTCCATGGGGTCTGTGAATGATCCATGTTTCATCTGTCTGTGGCCATCTGTGATTGATAATAACAGTTACATCCCTTGCTGGACTTGCATTTCCGTAATAAAAATTACTTTGTGGAAATTAAAAGTTTGTTTTTCTACAAAAAGTTGAGTACATCCACAACTTTTCCTGTCAAAGGCCAGTGCAGTAAATATTCACAGTCCTAAACTTTGTTTGTTCTTTTGTGATAATTAAAATAGTGCATTGAATTCATATCATTGTCTGTGCAGAGATGGGTTTCACTCAAATTAAGTGGAGGTTCCAGTAATATTCAATGACAAAAGTGTTTGTCAATTCAAAAATGCTTATGAGTATGACTCTAATAAATGCATTAAAAACCATGTGATGACTCATGGAAAATATTTGAAAGCATGTGTTTGGACTAGAAAGGAGTGTCTGCTAGTTTAGAAAAACATTTGTAAACAAGAAGCATTTTTTTACCACCAGATTAAACAAATCGATGCTTACTTTGCTTCAGGCAGCAAGTTTTTTGCCTTCTCTGTACCACCAATATGGATTATTTCACTTGTCTTGTCTTGTATTTTGCCACATGTGACAAACCTTTAGACATTCCATAATGCCACAGTTCATCTGAGGTCAATCTAAAACATGTCTGGTTCCCCTCTGAAATTTTTCAATCCCTGAATGACCCTCATGGAGCCTTAAATGCCTTTTTTTTTTTTTTTTTCTGTATGCATTTAGGAATGATGTACCATTCTGTTTCTAGAAATTTCACTACTGAGAACTCTGCCTCTCACTGGCACAAGGGGCTGAGAACACATCCAAGGTAGCATTTAATGGGGATGCTAATTGCTTCAGTTTCCTTCTGCCAAGCCTCACCGTTTTTTTTCTGAGCTCTGTCTCAGTTTTCACCAGACAGTACAGAATCTTGTACTGGTCCTTGTTTGCTGCACTTGAAGTACAGGTGTCTGTGACCACTGGGCCCCTCTTGCACTTTCAACTCTCACCTGTCTGGAAGTGCAGCTCTTTGGAAATGGGAATGCTTTGGTCATTTCCTGGTAATACTTCTCTCCTAGGAAGCGCCGCCCCAGTATTTTTGTTATGATTTGCAAAGGTCTTCATTATCTGCATATTTAAGTATCCAGAAAGTTCTCCAGTTTTCCTCACCATTTTGTAAAAGTTGTCCAGTTCTCCATGGAAAGCTGAGAGTTTATCTACAGAGCATATCTTGATGTTAAAAGCTCTATCTGGCTTTCGCAAGGTCTAATAAAATCAGTCAACATGGTTTGATGAGCCTGTTCAGGTGACTGGCATAAAGCAATTACATTTTCTCCAGCACCTGGTAGAATTTCTACAGCCTCTTACTATCACTTATTGTGTCATT
Organism: Illadopsis cleaveri; assembly: GCA_013399915.1. Lineage (NCBI taxonomy): Eukaryota > Metazoa > Chordata > Aves > Passeriformes > Timaliidae > Illadopsis > Illadopsis cleaveri. Next base: position 6,016 of record VXBB01003031.1, on the reverse strand, counting down.
GTCATTGTCTTCTGCTGTCATAAAACTTCAGGACTCCTTCAGCTTCTTGAACTCTTGCTTAGATTTTTCATCCCAAGTCCGTTTAAAGCCTCTGCCTTGTAATTGCTCTTAGTGCTGGCAATCTGAGCAGGAAAATCAGCCCCAGACCCCTCACTTCTCTAATATTTAGAGTCTTTGGCATCTTTCCTCTCCTGTGTGACACATGCTCTGAGGGCACCAGAATTTTAATTTTTTAACCTCTGCATTTTTCCACTACAGATTTTTTTTCTTCACAGCAGTCCTGACTCCATGTTGTTTGTCAGTTTTTCTCAGTCAATCTGGAAGTTGTCTGCTGCATCCTTTTTTGTAAAGTTTTGGCATGTCCATCATTTAACTCTCCAGTGTAAGGCAACCTGCTTCTGAGATTGAATGTGTACCTGCTTTTCACTGTGCATGTTTCTGCCAGAAACTCTTGGTCATGATTGCAGACCACAAAGATGAATGTCAGGATTAATATCTAAATCTTCATTTTGAGAAATGATCCCTTCCTAGCATAGTAAGTCGGCACACTTGAATACATTCACTTATGCAAGATCCATTGACTTTAGATGTGCTTAAACCATGTCTTTGAGCGTCTTAGTTAATCACCTTTATGATCAAAATCCAGATTTCAAAGTAATGCCCTTTGAGCAGATTAAGATCTTGTAAGCTATTTCTGTGAGAAACTGCTTAAACATTATTTTCTTTTCTAATTCTTCAGTTAGGTGACTCAGCTCCTTCTGATCATTCACAAATATCTGCTGGAAATATTCAGCCAGTTCAGGAAAATTCTGGCAGCTTCAGACTGAATCTGTCTTTCAAGGGCGACTGTCACCTCTGCTTCGTGATAGTCAGAGAGCAGGAACAAAGTCCCAAACAACCAGCATAAATTAACCTGAAAATAGCAGCATTAAATATTGAATGGCTCTGAAGACTGCACAGCTTTGGGTTATTCATTAACATAATTATATGTAAGGTTTTGTCCAACAAAATTTTTCTTTGGGAAATCTCATACCTTTATCCACAGTTTGTGAAACTCTCAGGGTGTTGTTCCATACTCCTTTCTGGTCTCACCTGTAGCTCAGGGGCATGAAAGGACTTGGGTACCCACCTGAATTGCCCCCTACACCATCAGTACTTACATCCAACACCCAGAGCCTCCAAGACATCACGTAGTATTGCCTAATCCCAAAGGGACCTAGTTTTCCAGCACTACCACAAGTCAATGTGTACCGCTTCCTGTGCAGCTGCCTTGGGTGTGCCAGCTGCTTTCTTTGTCTTTGGTAGAGCAGCAACTGGGAGGCTGCCACCCTTCCCCAGTTCTGCAATGAGGGCTTCATGTGCTCAGATTTGTGGATGGAGGTACAGTTGTCAAATCTTGAGGACCATAAATTGCCCCTGTGCACATGGAAGTGGGTCACCCAAGTCCTTGAGAATTCATCCTTTCAGCCTTCCCTGAGCTTCCTTGCCCCCACATTATGCTCTCTAAAGAAAGACATTGCACTCACTACATATTTTGATCTTAAAATCTTGATAAGAGTGTGTGTATTGTAGAGGAAAGGCTGATAAGGTAGTATTTCAGAAGCGCCTTTAATCAAATATTTATAAACTAATATACAATTCTTTAGAATATCATAGAGCTATATCCCACAAATAGAACATAGCTAAATTTTTTAAACACTCAACCAATTTTGAACTGCAAATTTAATAGGAACACCTGAGTGACAGCTGGCTTTCTTGAACAAAAATTTAACTTGGAGAAAAGAGGTGATCAGCAGGCTGGCCTGTTTTGGGGAATGGCTGGCTAGCTGGGCACAAGGGATTCACAGGCATGGAAAGCATGTAACTCTCAGACAGTCATAAGGGAAACTCACAGGGTAGCAGGCTTGCTGCTATGATCACTGATCTATCTCTTTCCTTATAAACATTTTACAGCAGCTAAGAGCTACTGCTGTGTTTTCTCTACCTTGTTCAGAGTGCAATTCTGAATTTAACCCTGTTAGTGGAATAAAAGCTCTTAAAATTTACTCTTTATCCAGTACCTGTCAAATATCTGTTGACCAAGACCCGTTTTTCTGTATATCTCTTCACAGTCCACGGTGGTAAATGCATTATTAACTTTCTGGTAGTATTTTTTCTTTCTTTGTTTCCTTCTTAGTTTGATTTCTTATCTGTTCATGATGCCCTGCCTCAGAGATCTTGGCTCAGTTTGTACAGACCTAATGAGGACTGGGTCCTGAAAGGTGTCTGTCTGTTGCCCTCAGCTTTCTTGGTTTTCTTTGTTTGGACTCTTGCAAGCAGATTCTCATGCAGCCTCAACATCAACAATGTATATTTTTAGATTGTTTTTCATATTTCTCCTCTGAGAGGAGAATTGATTGATGGTGGTGTTCACCATCCAAGCTGAAGAGGTGGTGACCTAAATGACCAATCTCTTGCCTTTGTACAAACTGTATATATAGACTTGGATTGTTGATAGAGAATATAGAAGAAAATAAAATAAAGTATCATTAGCTTTCCCTTCACCTGCTGCTGCCTGCCTCATTCCTTCTGTGGGTCTGATCCTCCTACATATGGACCCGAGTGTGGCATCCTGCTACATCTGTCCTGCCAGTAGATATAACCTGTTTGCCCTTTGATGGGCTGACCTCTACAGAAAGCAAGCAGACTCTCAGGGTGAAAACTGCTTTTCTTTCCTCTCCTTGGTTTGTGGGGCTTGCAGCCTGCTTTGTGACACCCAAGGATATAGTGCAGAAATGGCAACACAGCTCTTTGAAAGGGGAGATGTAGCCTGATAACCAAGAAGCCCGCAAGTTAGAGTGTTTGAGTTTTCTTCCCAGGTTAGCTTCTTGCTGGGAGATGTTGGGCTCAGTCTGTTCCCCAGTTCTTATAGCTGCATTAGCATTGTAATATGTGCTGATGTGTTTAATAAAGTGAGTTTTATGAATGTCAGAATGATGATTATTTGGCTTAGACTCATTCTTCTGAAATGCTTACTCACATGAATTTTTTTTTTCTTTTCAGAGGTTTGAAAGAAAATTTGGCTAGATTGTTCCTTTGAAGTAAAGCAATCTCATATTTGCCATGGTTGGATGCAAAGTTGTTCAGCACTAGCTTGCCATTCATGTTCTTAAAGAACTTCAAAAGGGATGCTTTGATGTATTTTATGGACTCCTTCCAGCTGCTATATAGCTCACAGTGTCTGTACTTCTGAAGAAAATTGTGACTTGTGGGATTTTTACTATTTTACTGACTGCCTGAGGAAGTAGTCTGAGGCATGCCTTTTGAACAACACACGGGAGCTGGATATCAAGATTACAGTCATAAATTGAATATTTACATCAGCAGGAAAATATCCTGTGCTCCTGAAAAGAGACAACTATTCCTAAAATCTGTAATTCCCTACAGTTCCTAAGATTTCTGCAAAGGGAAGTGGCAGTGTGTGGCATTTTGTTTGCTTTTCGCTTAATTTTCCCCTATTTCTCAGCTTCCCAAAGGGGTTTTTTGAAATCCCTTAACAGTCCCACTGGCTCTGCATGTCCCATGGCACAGGTGTTATCCTCTCCAGGTGGCAACTGGGCTATTAAAACTCCTCTCCATGGGAGCAAATGGGTAGTGCTGAGAAGGGACCCAAGCAGCTTTAGGAACCATTTTGGATGGTGAGGAAGCCTGCTGCAGCCTGGCGGTGGCTGTGTGCACATGAGACAGTGCACTGCTGTCTGTAACAAGGATGCTGGCAATGTCCTAACAAAGCCCTGCATCTCTCATGGGGTTGTGTGTGGAGTGATCTGTGTCGTCACTGCAGGATCCCTTACCTGGGGATTTGCTCCAGTATCTCCTGGCCGTGGGGTAACCTAAGGATAAACGGGATCCTGTGAGCTGCACACGGCTGACTCAGAGCTCCACCAGCGCTGCGCTGCAGCCAGGCAGGGGGTACCACTGCCACTGCTCAGCATGAAGATGGGGTTAGGTCTTAGGAATCGTAGCTAATTGCTGGACTTTAAGCTTTATTTTGAGCCTGTGCCCATCTACAAAATGTTCTGACATGCTGGGGTCAAGACCAAAGCTGGTAACTGCTGAGGGATGACTGGTGCTTTATCACAGGGCTGAGGGTTGTCAGTCCTGGGCCTGACTAGGCCAAGACTATGAAGCTCACTGTGCAGGAACTAAGGACTGTCACTAACCTGACCATCCCATACTCTGATGTCAAAAGCCATTGCTTTGACTGGCTCAAATACAAATATTTTAAAAGAAAACATGCATCAGACTTAACTAAAAATCCCCTCAAAACTGAATGTTCCACATGGTCCAGACTTCTACCTCTGGGGCAAAGCTGAGAAACTAAACAGTGTGTGACTGATTTTTAAGTCCATCACTTAATGCACTGTGGGTCTGTTGTTCAGATTCTATGATGAGGAACATGTTATAAGAGCTGACATGGAACAGAATGAGTTTGAAAAAAGTCAGACATCATGTTGAATTTGCGATTCAGATTGAAGTGCATTAATAATAAATTGAAAACATGTATTATACATGGAGTTTTCTATTGAAACATTTCTTGAGGGCAGATGAATTTTAGTGCCATAGCAGAATGATAATAGTTTTAGAGGAAATGTAGATTACTGTCATTTCTCTTGCAAATTGTGTTGAAAAAGAATTATGACCAATGACAGGGCTGCTTACACTGGGTATATCATATGGAACTCAACCTACTGCTAAGCTCTGCACTTCCACCTCCAGCCTCAGAATCAGATCTTATCAATCTCTTTGGTGATGGAAAAATAAAAAATATGCTGTGGGATATAGGTCCAAAAATCACCAGGAATATGTCCCGTGATTTTAAAGGAAAAACTTTTGATGCTGGAATTAAAGACCTCTAACTGAAGTCACATTGTCCCTAGAAATCCAGTCCACTCATCTTACAAAAAATACATGAAGTAGTGGAAGCTTTCCAGATACTCAATTTTGAGCTTAACCTTAAGGATGATGGGTTGTAAGTGGTATCCAGAGGGATTATTTCAAATCTTGCTGCCTCCATTAGAAGGTGGGGAGAGGTAGACAAGGGGTATAGTCACAACAGCACATGCTCTGATTCTCTCAGAGCCTTCAGATCTCACTTCGCCCCAAACCATCCATACAACCCTTTAGTTGCGGTATTGGGCTTGTGTGGCAAGGTACTGGTGGTAGTGGGAATGGCTTCTGTGAAAAGCTGCCAGATAATTCCCCCAACTCTGAGAGGGCCAGTGCCAGCCAGTTCCAAGCTGGACCTGTCACAGAATAAGGCCAAGCCGATCGGAGGTATTAGTAACACCTCTGTGATTATATATTTATGGGGGGGGAAAAGGGAAGAAAATAGAAGATGTTGCTCAGAAGTAACAGTGGCCAGAGAAGAGCAAAGTGAGAATACGTGAGAGAAACAACAGTGCAGACACCAAGGTCAGTGAATAAGGACTCCTCTCCCTGAGGAAGAAGCAGTGACAGAAACGTGTGATGAACTGACCGTAGCCCCATTCTCACCATGTCCCTTTGCTGCTGCAGGGGAGGACACTGAGAATCAAGAACAAACTTAAGTCCAGGAAGTAGGAGAGAGGTCGGGGAAAGGTGTTTTTAGGATTTGTTTTACTTCTCATTCTCCTGCTCTGATTTTGATTAGTAATAAATTTGACTAATTTCCCCAAGTTAAGTCTGCTTTGCCCATGACAGTAATCAGTGAGTGATTTTTCCCTGTCCTTATCATCTCAGCTCCTGACTCTTTCATTATATTTCCTCTCCATTGTCCAACTGAGGAGGAGAGTGACATAGCAGCTTTGGTGGGCACCAGACATTTAGCCCACATCAAACCACTACACCTGTACAAGGTATAGAGGAGTTTTTAATGAGCTCTGCCTGTGCTCTGGAAATTGAAGAAATGGTAGCAGGCAACATATGGTACTCAAGAAGGAAAAGGGAGATTTGCTTGCGTTGGAGGGCAAGTACTGTAGCGGGATGCCACACTCGG
>VXBB01003029.1:4773-20992 GCA_013399915.1 Illadopsis cleaveri | reverse complement strand
TTTCCCTTTTTTTTTTTCTTTTTTTTTTTTCTTCTCTTCACTAAGATAAAATAAGTAGCTGTGTCAACTCCTGTTTTATGCTTCTTTGAACACCAAGTCATTGTGGATGCTGCATCTTGTGCTGTGATTTTAACAAGGTACAGGCAAAGGGCTTTCATCTGGCATCTCTTGGCAGGTACTTTGGAACTCCTCAGCTACAGACAGAGATCTAGCCTTGGGTGCTTTACAGCNTCTTTATAATATACATAATTAAAAATAATTTTATATTATTTCTTTAGAGATTTTTTTCTGTGAGGATAAAATTGCCTGTTTGGGATTACTAATATTACTGGCATAAAACAGCTAGGGGAATGATCATGAATTAAACTCAATGCTTATGCATGCAATTTTGTACACTTGTAATTGGGATGTGATTACTTTGATTTAGACAAACTATGAATTGAATTTTATCTAAATGTTCTCTTTTCCCAGATGCTAGAGAAAACTAGTATTGATTTGTTTTGCAGATGGATAGAAGCCATCACAGAAGCTGTGACACCTTGGGAAAACCTACATGGCACGTGTAATTAAATCTCACTCAGATATAAGGTGAGAAAGCATTATGGTAACATGAAATGTTACCTTCCAAGAAAATCCTTCCTTGGATGATGGATACATTTGGAAGGACCAAGTGTGGCATGTTTCGGCTCATAAATAGATCGCTGTGGCTTTTAAACCTTTTAAGGTCCACCGTGGGAAGACAGATTATAAAAGAATAGTGCTGGAGGCAATCTTGCCCCTGAGGATTTGCAGCTGTATTAATTACCAAAGAGTGGGGACAGCCTTGCCCTTAATAGGTCACAGCTACGTCCGATAAGGATGGGTGCTATGAAAGCATGAGTTAGGTGGCCAGTAGTCAGTTGGAGGCTGCTGGCTGTTTTGGAGGGAGAAACCTGAGGAAGAAGGTCAGAGTCAGAGCTGTGTGGAGCTGTCTGTGGGAGCTCACAGAGAGAAGATACAAAAGTTTTGCTGTAGGACTGACGCTTACTGCCATTTTCGATATCAGTCTTTTGAGCCCTCCATTGGTTGGGGGAAAAGTATGAAGGTTTTATTGTAGGATAAAACACTGATGGTGTTGGTCAGTTTGTGTCCACCATCCAGTGGTGCCAAGCACCAACACTGGCAACTGGTGCCCCATGTGAGGATGAGCACTGACCACAGTCAGTCCACTGCTTTGTGACCATCTCTGATTTTGTTCAAGTTTTAAGTCAGGCAGATGTCTGTTTCATAGACAAATATGGAGAAGATGAGAATAGAGAAAATGTTTCAAGAAATTTTCCATTTGATGAGGTATGTTGAACACAGAATGTTATTTTTGTGACAGTGTTGTGCAGAACGTTGGTTACACTGATGTAAAATCTGACCCAATCCATTTATTAAATGCTTTCTGATTTTCAAATTTACTAGTTTTCAGTGTAAGCATTTATTTGTTTTGTGGACAGTGCATTCAAAGGTTTTTAAAAGCTGAAATATTTTGTTATCACAAGCATTTTTTTAAAATTTGCACATTTTTAAAAAAAGTATTTCTTTTCACAGACTACATTTTTGGATTAAAACTTTGAATGCTAGTCAGAGCAACAATAACTTTAGAGTCTTAAAGCCTTTTATGAATTTCAGCTTAAAAGAATGTTTTAAGTTTCAGATCAAAGGAAATGTGTTTGAATATTTGCCCCTTTTGCTCTCAAAAATATTTTTTTGTTTTTCAAAGAAACAGATTTTTTGTCATTAGGATACAATTTGTCTCTTGATTAAGTGAGAAATTATCATTTACTATCTCAGTTTCTTCCCCTTTTTAATTCTTTGATTATAGTCTCCTCTTTCTTGCTAGATATTGGCTGTACTCTCATATGTTGGGCTTGCATTTTAGTTAAATCTGGTTCCTACCAAACTGGAAATTTTTTTTCCAGCGGGCTCTGTGCACTGTAGGCATTAACTGGTCAAGACACAGCAGTTCTGCTTCAAATTCCCTGACAAACAGCCAGGAATCAAGTCAGTTTTGTAAAAAACACTCAGGTTACTTACAGACACCTCTACACATACAGTTACAGAAGATGTAAGTTAAAAAAGTATCAATCTGAAAACTAAGTAGATCTTACTTGTCTGCAAATGTTGGTCACTAAACTTGCCTTTTTTCTAGTGGTATTGTACGTCTGATTCCTTCAGAAGCTTTGAAAATCTTGATCAGAACAAACACCCTATTTTTGTATTGATATTTCTAACTTCACCGGCTTGCTTATATTGTGTATCTTCTAAAATCTCATCTATTTTATCTATTTAGGTGTAAGTGGTGTTTCACAGCTGATATTCTGCCTCCAACTTATAACACAATCTTTTCACCTCTGTGACTGTGGTAGCCATTGAGACTTCATTCAGAATGTCACTTTAGTTAGGTATAAGCTGTTGTGTTTTATGATAAGGCTGAACCCTAATTAAACACAAAGGAGAAAACTGTTCTACAATTTCTGTCCTGTTGAGAGTCTTTGAATTGATAAAATAGAATCCCATTTCAGATACTTTAACACATTTGAAAACAACTTTGGCACATCCTAAAATATTCAGAATGGTTTGGCTTGTCCAAAGCTTATGACACTGTCTAAAGTCATCAAACTGTACATGACAGTCAGTTACTTCAAAATATATTTGACCCTCTTAAAGATGAAAAATTATTTACCTATAAAGAAATCTTTGTGAGTTTGTGACATTTCTTCATTTTTTCCCATATGAGACTTTTTAAAGTTTAGCTCAGTAGGTATCTGTACCACTCACTAAATCATAGCAATTATATTCGGTACATCAATATTTGTTCTCTTAGATAATGTGTGGTATGTATGCATATATTCTACAAACTTTAGTTTGTAAAACTATGAAAAAGAGCAGAAAGTATTTTTTAAGTTTTTCTCCACTTTATGGAAATAGTATTATTTAACAATTGTGGCAATAAGTGGCCCCTTGTTCTTCCAGTCAAGTACATGCATAAAAATAAGTATGTTTCTATAAGTGATGCAAAATTTTTTTTTGAGATTAAATATGCCAAAGAAAAAATATGCTACCTGTTGCCACTTATTTAAATTAATGAACAGATATCTGTGACATGTCATGGTAGGTTAATATCATCTGATTACCCTTCAGATTAGACACAGAAATTCACTTTGACATAGTAGTCCAAGACAGTTTTAATTTTTCATTGGCAGCTTTCCACGTTTAAGTTCTCTGGGTTGCTGATGCACGCAATATTGCCATAATAAACACCGAAATCAGTTTCTCAGCATAGGCATGTGCAGAATTTCAGCTGGAATCAATGGAGTTTCATTGTCTTCACTACAAAGTCATTTTGCGAAAGCCAAGTTTTTTCTATTAATAATGTTTTGGTTTGTGTTATTATTCTGTCCAACCACCAGTGGTCTCTGGACCTAGTGGCAGATGAGACTGCTCTTTCAATAACCTCTTGCTATTTGCAACTGCAGTTTTGGAGAGAGAGAAGAAAACAGTAAGTACAGTTACATTTGAAACTCATAAGCTTTTTCCTAAGTGGTTAAAGATATTTCCACACAGAAATGCTAGTTGTTGTCAGTGTCCCTAATTGTTTGGGTGCAAGAGATGTGTTTACTGTACTTACAGCTACCAGTACCCATCATAAAGTACAACTGCAAATAAACAGTCTCTCTAAACAGGATCTGCAGGCTCAGACCATTTTAAAGACCTCCTTTGTAAGAAAAACTACCTGAAGTAATTAAAACATTAAAGGCACCTTTAGTTTCCTTTGCTAATCACATGATAGTGCTAGAAAATACATACATATGCCATATATATTGTACAACTAGTATTCTAGCACAATGTATTTGTTACGATCCTGTTGTTCTATCCCTATTTCTAGCTATGCTGTTTTTCCATGGAGGTAGAAGGGGAAATTAAAAATCCTTAAAGGTTTTCTCTGACTTCTGGGACTTGATAAATCAATTTCATTCTTTCCTTCAGACTCTAGAAAAGGTGAAGAAACTCCTTCCAGTTTTATATTCACGGTTGGAGTCCTGCAAGGATTTTTGCTTCAAACAAATTAAGTCACTTGGCTCAGTGTAAGGATCAATGATCAATAAGGCTGTTTCTATATATAGTGCATCAATATATATAGAAACATACAGTTCTATCTATAGTGCAACAATCACTATGGCAGAAAATTCCCTAGTAGTTTTCAGACACAGTGTATGCATTTCAGTTACAATGTATGTAAATGAACATGCATATGTATGTATAGAAACATTTTGATAGATGATAGATACCTGTGCAAAGTTTAAATTACTGGAATAGCAGACTGAATTGCAAGGTTTTCCCTTTGTTCCCAATAATATATTTACCCCTGGACTTGTCTGACAAAGTACTGTAAGGTAATCCAACTATTTTAACATAGGTGTCTATAGCCATTTCAGAAGTTCTAAATTAACAGCTTCTCCAGTGCAATGCCGCTCTCCTAAAAATCCTGCATCATATGTGCCAGCCTTGCAGATGTGTCTGAATCCAACCTCTGTAGTGGCATTGCAATAGGTGTTCCAGGCAATGCTGTTTAGCCCTGGAGTGTGATCTTTTCCACAGACCCAGAGGATCAATAGTGCATGCACATTAAGGTTTTTGCCATTCAAATGGAAAGTGGTTAATTTTCTTGCTTGATATATATACTTATGCTGATTTTTAAAATTTATCTGAACTTCTATCACTCTGTGAGAAAGCTATTTGTAACAAAATAGTGACAAATGAGAGAATCACGGCATTTAGTCCTTTGTTGGCATGCTTGTCTGTCAATCAGTGTGACGTGAGTTTAAAATGCATCCAACCATGCCATTGCATTTATGTTCCCTCAAGAAGCTTCCAGAACTCCATCTTAGCATCTTAATTCATTGCTTCCAAGGAAAGGCAGGAAAATTGGGAAAGTAACTTAAATGCTTGTGCAGGATCACACTGTGACCAATGCATGTCTGTGCAGAGCATAACAATCTTCTCCCTTCCCATCCTGTGCCAGATCATCTAGAGGAGAAGTAACAGAAGAATGTTGCTCCTGATTTGGCATGGGGGTGAAGATGTGGGACCTGTGTGAGCACACATGACCTCTGGCTTCCTTCCACAGTCCTGCTGGCAGCTCCTGTAGCCTGCAAGGGTGGCAGAATGCTGTGTGTCATTTGCACAGAACAAGGAAGGAAGAGGAAGGCACAGTGTGCCTGAATTTTCTCCTTGGGCACGGGGTGCAGTGTTTCCCTGCACACAGCACCCTCAGGGGCGTGCACCACTGTCACAACCCCACAGTGAGCTCCCTCAGACCCAGCTCTGTAACAGCTGTATTTATTAACAACTTCTGCTCCTTTGGCTGCTTTTGTTACATTTTTTGTGGAGAAANGCTCAAGACAGTAAAACAGTATTTATGTGACTGCTGCATGGATGAGCTTGATCATAGCTTGAGGGCCTAGCTTGGGACTAAAATAAATAGTCTGTGCAGCAGGTTCCCATGATCTGCTGGACAGTCATGTAGAAAAAACAGAATTGCTTTGCTGAGAGTTGGTAAATAGATTATGTTTAGGTAGACTGTTTTTAACAATTTTAAAATATTAGTAACACTGCCAAGCTGTCTTTAGAAGGTACATACAGGGGGTTCAGGTCAATGCCAGTGGGAACAAATTGGATTACACTATCCTGAAGCTGGGTCTGGAGCTGCATCTGTTTGTTTGACAGCACCAGTTCAACATCCAGAGCTGTAGTCTAGCCTTGGGTACTGGGTGACAGGAGACCCTAGAGAAATATGTGGTGCTATTAAAAGAAGTAATAACCCAAAAAACTTATGTGCAAAGCAGTAAGATGGGCATTACAATAAACTCTATTAGGCAGGAGAAAAGAGGGTTGGACTTGATGTTTCTGGTACCAGTTACATGTGTTATATGTAATTATTATATACAGTTATGAAAAGGAGTAGTGATTCAAAGTACTTTTTTTAACAGATAAGAAAGGTCAGTGCTATTCTCAGAATTATTAATAGGACTTTCTATTAAAAAACATAGGGAAATAATTTCTAAAATAGCACTTTCATAATAATAAGATAATGAAAAAAGAATAGTATGTGCTGCAGCAAACTTTCCTTTACTCACTAAGCACAGTTTACAGGATAAAATTGAAGACCATTAAATTTCTCAAAAAGCAATGACACCCTCCAGTATCAGCTGTTCAGATTCTGCCTGGAATACATGCTGTTGATGTTCAGCCTCAGGATATCATAACCAAAGACGCTGGAAGGAAACAGATTAACTACCACTTGGGATGGGAGCCTAGCTGAATGTTATTCTAAAAAAGTACTTGCGTTGTGTGTCAGGATATCAGGGGAAATTTTTCACCCACCCTTCCTTTTTAGTACGCATGATTATAAACATACAGGGTTTTCAACTGCATAGAGCTCAAGAATAGTGAAAATAAGATTGAATGCCTGTGGGTAAGGATCAGGGGGAAAAGACACACTTCCTGGTGGGAGACCACCCAGCCAGGATGAAAAGGCACATAAAATATTTTATCAGTGGCTGGGTGAATCTGATGCTTCATAATCACCAGCCATTTGTCTTGCAGGAGATTTTAACTTCCCAGATGTCTGCTGGAAACTCAGCACTGCAGAGAAGAGGCAGACTAGTTGGCTCCTGGAACGTGGGGAAGGAAACTTTGACACAGATGGTAAAAGAGCCTATTGGGGGAAGTGCCCTGCTAGACCTGTTTGTAAACAGAGAATGGCTGGTGGGGAGATGTGGTGTTCAAAGACCACTGGGGGTATAGTGACCATGAAATGATGGAGTTTTCAATTGGTGGTTAAGGCAGGAAGGGGGTGGATGAAACCACTACCTTGGTCTTTCAGAGGGCAGACTTTGGCCTGTTCAGGGTACTCATTAAGAGAGTTCTTTGGGAAACAGCCCTTTATAACAAAGGGGTACAAGAATGTTCAACACCTTCTAGGAAGAAAATCTTAATGATACTGGAGCAGGCTGTCCCTATGTATCGAAGGACAAGCTGGCAGGAAAGAAGACCAACCTGGCTAAAGAGAGAGATTTTGCTGGAATTCAGGGGCAAAAGGTTTGTGACTTTCAGAAGATGGGGCAGACAATTCAGAGAATGAGGACATCATTAGGTGACATAGAAAACTACAACAGCAAAAGCACAGCTGGAACTCAACCTGGCTAACCACTGTTGTAAAAGATAATAAAAGATGTTTTTATAAAGTGACAACATAAGGATGGCCAAGGAAAATATGCATTCTTTAGTGGATGTGGGAGGAAATACTGTCATCAAAGACAAGGAAAAGGCTGAGATACTTCAATGCCTCCTTCAGCCTTAGTCTTAGACAAATGTACAACTTAGTGCAACTAATCCCTTGGGCAGGTAGAGCAAAGCAAAACCCCTGCAATCCAAGAAGAAGTAATTAGTGACCTGCTGTGCAACTTGAACACTCACATGTCCCTGAGGCCAGAGGGGATCTGCTTGAGAATACTTAGGAAACTATCAAAAGAGCTCACCAAGCCACTCTCCATCATCTATCATCTGTCTTGGTTAACTGTGAGGTTACCTAATGTCACACCCACCTATAAGAGGTGTCAAAATGAGGATCGCTGGAACAAGAGGCTTGTTAGCCTGACCTCAGTGCCAGGGAGTGTTATAGAATATATTATCATGAGTGCTATCACATGGCACGTACAACACAACCAAGGGACCTGCCTGGCCCAGGCAGCATGGGTTTAGAAAAGGCAGGTTCTGCCTGACCAGCCTGGTTTCCTTTTATGACCAGGTGACTCATCCAGTGGATGAGAGCAATTCTGTGACTACGTCTATGTGGACTTCTGTAAAGACTTTATTACTGTCTGCTGAAGCCTTCTCCTGGAAAACATTCAGCTTCAACAAGGCCAAGTGCCTGGTACTGCATTTGGGTCACAGGGAGTGCTCCAGGCTGGAGGAGGAGTGGCTGGAAAGCTGCCTGGTGGAAAATGACCTGAAGGTGCTGGTCAACAGTGTCTGAACACAAGCCTGCAGTATGCCCAGGTCACCACAAATGTCAATGGCACCTTGGCTGGTGGAACAGCAGGAGCAGAGCAGTTACTGTCTCCCTTTGCTGGCACTGGTGAGGCCATACCTTGAGTGCTGTGTCCAGATCTGGGCCCCTCACAACCAGAAAATCTTTGACGTGCTGGAGCAAGTCCAGAGAAGGGTGAAGGATCTGGGGAAGGTTCTGGAGCACAAGTCCTGTGATGAGCCACTGAGGAAGCTAGGGGTGTTTAGCCTGGAGAAAAGGAGGCTCAGGGGAGACCTTACTGCTCTGTACAACTGCCTGACAGGAGGCTGTAGTCAGCTGGGGGTTGGTCTCTTCTTCCAGGCAAAGAGTGACAAGACAAGAGAAAATGGCCTCAAGCTGCATCAGAAGCGATTCAAGTTGGACATCAGGAAGAATTTGTTCGGTGAAAGAGTGGTCAGGCATTGGAGCAGGCTGCCCAGAGCAGTGGTGGAATCACCATCCCTGAAAGTGTTCAAGAAATGACTGGATATGGCATACCAGTGCTGTGGTTTAGTTGACATGGTGGTGTTCAGTCAAAAGTTGGACTTGATCTTGGAGGTCTTTTCCAACCTTAATGGTTCTAGATTTAATGATTCTGTGATTCAGCATGTTTCTTTCTTCTGCTTTTCTAGCTGGAAATCTACAAGGTTTTGCATGGATATCTTAGAAAGTCACATAGAGGCAGGCATCAATTTATGAGGATGAAAGTATGTCACATTATTTGAAGCAAAAGTAATGGAAACAGAAACCCATGTTCACTGAAATGTCCCAGTAGTGAGAAAGGCAGCATCTCCGGGAAATCTTTCTTAAAACTGCAAAGGGTCGTTAGTGTAATGACAGACTCTTTGTCCTGTTGATTTGAAAATGTAACATTTTGATGACACAGCTGTGAAAAACTATGGCCACCGTTGTAGTGCTTAAAGTGAGTCTTACGTAGGCATATGTACCATCCAGCAAAAGCCTTTGTAAATATATTTTAAATCAGTTTGCTTAATGGAATGAGCTACGACTGTGAAGTGCATAAATGCATCAGATACAATAAGCACTGCTCCTCCAACAATTTTTTTTATTAATTTATCTCTAGCTGTTTCTGTGTATCAGCAAACTCTATAAGAACACACTTTTTCTCCAGAGTAGTGTTATACTGCACAGCCCCCAGGGAACAGCTGATATGATTCCCTGTACCACTGACATGGGGGTTCAGAGTATCTGTGCTGTTTTCTGTATGCCTCCGACCTAAATACTGACTGGAATAAACTCTAGCAAAAACCTCACTCTTTTCTGGGTTTGTAGGATCAACATGAAAACTATATAGAAGGACAACAAAAGTTTTATAGTTCTTGACTCATGCCATAAGATGAGAGAACATTACAAAATTGTGTCATGCACAGAGAGGGAAGTGTTTGGGGAAGTCAGATGTGGGGTATTTAGGTGATAGTTTGTAAAATGTATCCGAAGTAATACTACAAATAAAAAAGGAAAGATTTTTAGACCTAACAAGGAAGAAAAAGCAATGCAAGTTTGGACTTCAAGTATTCACACAATACAACTGAGCAACAGAGGACTGGCAGAGGAGAGGACAGTGAACTAGAAATTCTATGGAAAAAGATATCTGCTGAGGTCTCCTGGTAACAGTGTTGTGGAAAATCTAGTGTGACCAAAGGGATGTTTTCTGGCTCTGTTTCCTGTGAAGCATATCCTGCTACTTCCTCCACAGCTACAGAAAAACTTTGCTGTGGGAATGTTGCAGTGGTATTTCTGTGGAAAGAGTGTAGGAGTCTTTTTATCTATTTATACTCATTTTCAGCACACAACATTAGAAGAGGTGGTAAGGTAAAGCTCACTACTTCAAGTTACAAGTAAGTCAAGCACTTAGCTGCATCTTTAGGCTCCTTGAAAAAATAGGATGAGAGGAAAGAAAAGTATTGTTGAAGAAGCCCCAGTTGTCTGTTTTTGTAAAATCAAACTGTGAAATTAAGAATATTCATTTAATGACTTACCAACACAGTATGGGCAGGAAAAATAAAGAACATATTTAATTACTGGATTAGCTGCATAATAATTTATATATGTACACATTTTCATAAAATGGTGCAGTAGATACTTATTATTCCCTACATCTACTTTGTTCTTTCAGTGCAATTGAAATGACTGTAGGTATGATATGGTACTACATTCAAAATCACCTTACCAGTATCAGTGACTGGGCAGAGAATAATTTATGGAATAGTAAGTGGTTTTGCACTCAATCTCAGTGTTTATACTAGCCTGGAAACCTGTCAAAACCTGCCCATTGGTGAAAAATGGAAGACATTGATGCAATATGAATAAGTGTGATGACAGAAAAGACTGGGCCTCCTAAAGTAGTTTACCTAGATCAAATGTACAGTACCTGTGTACTCTCCAGGCAGTAGTAATTTCAATCAGTGGTAACTAGAAAAGGAAATATTTGTCTCCCACTTCAAAATAGAAAAGCCCCACCTCCTCCATACTTCTTCCAATAATTTTTCCAGGAGCAACTCCTACACTAACTTTAGTACATTGAGTGGTTCTATTCAAGTGAACCATTTACTGTGTTACCATTTGTTTTCAACACAGTGAATCATATTCCTGTAAAGCTTGACTAACTTACTATCAAAATATTAGCTGGATATGACTCCATGCTGTATAAGCAGCTTACTCCTGTATCTTCCTAGTGCAGCAGTATAATGAAAGTTTTGATGGGAAGAGTCCTGTTTCACACAGCATTGTGCTAAGTTAATACAATGACACAGAAACTTGCTAAGACACTGTAAGGTATTAAAATGTGAATATTTAATATTGATATAAAGAATATTTTAATGTTAATCTTGCCCATTGTAGTTCCTAGACACTGCCTTGGGGCATTAAGAAATGGGTTTATTTTGATTAATCCAAGACTTGTAGCACATGAGCACATGTGCATTGTCCTGATAAGGCTAAAAATTATGCTCTACCATGTAAACATATTAGGAGTCTAAACTATTGTGAATTACTCATGACTTTGAGGCTTTGATAAAAACATATTGACTTTTCTAATTGTTTGAAGAATAATTCTCTTTTTATTTTCTCCATTGGAATTTATTAGCAATTTCTAGAGTACTTTAAAAGTCTGTAAATTTAAGTTATTAATGTCTTTGCACTATTTGTACACAAAAGAGCCTGAACTATTTGCTTTGCATTAACAAAAACTGAGAGAGCATAGCTTTAGATTATATGTTAGAAAGAAATTCTTTACTGTGAGGGGAGTGAAATGTTGGAATTGGCTGCCCAGAAAGGTGGAGGATTTCTCATCCCTGTAAGTATAACAGACCAGGCTGGATGAGGCTTTGACAGTCTAGTGGAAGGTATCTGTGCCTATGGTGCAGGGGTTGAAACTAGATGATGTTTAAGGTCCATTTTCAGCCAAACCATCCCATGATTCTATGATTCTATGAAAAGAACAAAAAAATAGCTCCCCTTATCATAGGACAGCTCTGACCCATGATCCTGGTGCATACTTAGCCATCATTTATCAGATTAAAAACTAGCAAGTCTGAAGAGGTATGAAGAAAGAAACCAGTTCTGGATATCTAGCCTCTGTCAAATAGGTACTGCATAACAGCCTCATAACTTTTCTTCATGAAACATTCTGAAAGGATTTTCTGAAAGGATTGAAAGAATTAAGGGAATATTTAATGAATTTCTGAACATGACTGAGAAGTGGTACAGGGAACAGAAAGCTTTCCTGTAAACTTTTGCAAAAAGTATTTGCAAATTTGGGACTGAGATTAGCCCTGGCACCCACTATATCTGCGTATTACGCACAGGAATAAAATTTCATCTTTTTCAGGTTTCCAAGGCAGTTTTAACAGAGGATCTCTGCCTCTATCCAGCTGCTCAGGATTTCTGGTTATTTTATTGGGAAGCTGTTCTGTGTCAGCTGTGAAATGTTTAAGATGAAATTAGCTTTAGTGTTGGGCTAGGAAACTGCAAATGTCATATGGAAATTATATTCATATTATCATGAAATACATAGTATTAGTAATTAAATGCAGAGATTTCATGAAATTGGCATATGAATAGATACATAAAACAGACACACATAGGTGGATCAGTTTTATATGAAGCGACTTGAGTATGCATATAATTAACGTAGGTGCAAAAGGGCTTATGTTGCAACTAATATAGACAGCAACTACTGAAGTTGTTGCAAAAAAAGCTGTTCTTGTTAGTTAAATTCTCTGCCAGCCATACATGATGCCAAGTCTGATTAACCTCTGAGTACCACTAGGGGAAAAACAGTTAAATAGTAATAATGATTTACAGATACATAGAAAACATTCTTACAGTGATGGAAGGTATAGAAAATATTGAAGAGAAATCAGCAAAAATAAAGTCATCAGCTGGGGTATTCTGGGGCCAAAAAAAGGCAAACTGAATTCTAACAAGTTCAAAGGCAGGCCAAAGGTGACAGATATACAAAAGAAGATGCTGAAATTGGCAACAGAAAAATATCTTTGTCATTAAAAGAGAGCATGCCATGGCTTTAAAAGTTAAAAGAAGTAAAAAATAAAAAATATTTGGTAAAAAATTATGGGCATTTACTCTCCATTTTAAAGAATAGGAGGGAAATGGCATTGTGATACTGTGCTGGTGAAGGAGATTGAATGTTAAGAGAGAAAACTGACTGACTAGGAAATGAATTAATGCAAATGTAAGCAGATTTAGAAAGTAACATTGAAAAGAGAGAACCAACATAAATTATTGCAAGAAGATCCAACCTTTGGAAAGTGTTACATGTACTCATGCCATTTTTAGAAATACTAAATGCATTTAAAAGAAAAAAAGCTACATATACCCTTGATGAGTTTTTTTAAAGATTTGTAACTTAACATTTTATTTCCGTATAACAAAATTCAGAGAGTGAAGTCCTTTATAGAAGACATCCTAGTAACAGACTTCTAGGAAATCTGTAAAGGAAATCAGGCAGGTATCCTTCAGAGATGTGTTTCATTTATTCCCCAAATTTTTAAGAGAAACCTCTCAGCTTGATGAGTCACAGGTCACAGTCAATCCCTGTGGAAATACCAATAGAACCTAAGGCAGTCTTAGTAGCCTTGTCTGATGATGACAGGAATAAATTTAGGAATAAATTTAGGACATATCATTAGATACCTCTCTCAGGAAAAGTGAGGGTGTGATTGAGGGATGCATATCCTCCCTCAGAATCAAAGGACATGGCAATGACATGAAGATACAAGTCAGCAGGAACCATCACAGATGCCTTTTTGGAGACTTGGAAGAGTAAATAGCAATAAAGCAATAAATTATTTGAGTGTGTGAATGCATGAAAGCACAGAATTGTGGGGAAGGGAAAGATGCGGGGCAAAAGAAAGAAGTGGTACCAAAATTTCCTGAAGAGTCTGCTCAAAGCACATAGGCCTGTAAGGATTGGACATTGGAATGGCTATAAACAATAGACACCTGGTCCTGTCTCTAAAGTGAGAGATCCAAAAGACTCAGAGTGGCTTGAATAAAAACCTGGCTTTTAATGTGATTTTAAAAGTAATATAGACAAGAAAATTGGAAGACTTTATAAATTTTTTAATAAAATTTGTGCTGAATTTATTATAAATATGGAAAGATAGTGTCTGAAGTGCTTTGCTTTAAAATAAATTATTTAGATTTTTAGTGCACAACTCCTACTTTGTTTCAAAACTACATGTAATTCCAAAGATAAAAGAAAAAAAACAACAACAAAGCAACGTTAAGGACTTGGTAATATTATCAAAACATTTTGGAGTATTAGTTTGATCACTGGGATTTTGTGCTCATTCTCAGCTATCTAAATTGGAAAGCAATATAGTTTCAGCTTATTTCAGGGGAGAAGATTTTAAACTATGCTCCATTTCATTCCAGCTGAAAAAGGCTAAGAACACATTGGTATATCTTGACAAAATAGCTAAAAATCAATGTTTAGCCCCATGTTATTCCTAATTTCAAAAGGGTGTTTGGCAATCAAATTCACCATCTTAATACGAATTGTTAAAACCTTCTGCAAAATTCAACAGATACTCTGTGTTGTGTTATATATACACATATGAGACATATGTGGGTGTGTGTATATATATAGATGTATCAGTTATAAATATTCCATGTCTTCTCACAGAATTTTTCTGATATAGTGAAGAGAATGTACAGACATACTCTGAAATTAATAATTAAAGAAAACCACACAACCATGTGTCATACACTGAAGTGGCAGTCAGTTCTGGCTGAGCCTAACTGGGAGACAGAGCAGAGGCAAGTGGCTTGCTGCAGCCTGACATTTCCCAGAGTCATGGAGTCACAGAGTAGTTTGGGTTGGAAGGAGCCTTTAAAGCCTATCCAGTCCAACCCCCTGTCCAACCCTGCAATAAGCAGAGATGTCTTCAAGTAGATGTGATTGCTCAGAGTCCTATCCAGCCTGACCTTGAATGATAGGCTGCTGCTGCAATCATGTTGTTATTTCCTTGCCAGCTCTGATATCTTCCATGATCCAGTGTTTCACTAAGAGAAAGCTGTTAGCACAGATATAGCTGTGTTTTCTTGTTAGTTTGATGCCTTAAGATTTTAACTTCTATATTTTTTAAATCCTGTACTGCATTAGTGTAGAACTCCAAACTCCATATAGAGTGTTAGTTAACTGTCTTCACATTTTGGTCAGATAAAACAATCCCTCTAGGCCTGAAATCCAAGGACACTTTACTGCCTCAGGCCCTGAAAAGTATAATCAAAAGTGAGCTGGGGGGGAGTGAACTGGGAGTATATGACTTCATTACCCAAAGCTGTAATTGGAGGATTAACTCCTAATATGTAAATGGACCAAACTTATATTTGTCTGAAAAACTTGTGACCATGGTCCATCTTGAGTGTAGCCCCCTCAGAATCTTCTGACTGTCCAAGGTGTATCTGTTGAAGGCCTTTAATGAATACATATTATTATTTTCTTAATCTTGTCTAGCTTCTATTCTAGGTAGCCTCTCCAAGACATCAGCTTCTGTGATGTCAGTTTCATTATCAGTATATCTTATATGTAGAAAAAAGGTCACTTCTGCCATCTTAAAGCTGACTGTTGTGAAGGATACAATCCAAAACTCCTACCCTTACACCTGAAATATTTTCATTATACATTATACCTAAAACTGTTGTCATTGTCTTATGCTATTTAACTTACATGGAGAGCTGAGTGACTGATTCTTCTTCCATAAAAATGTACCCTGAATACCCTCAGACCTCTGAAAGAAACTGTGCTGCTGTGAGTTTTGCAGACCTTAAATTATTTTTGATGGAAAGCTGAAATTGGCTAGGATGTATATAAAGTTGTGTGAAATGTTTTTCACTCCTGATGCATTTTATTCTCATTTGCATCCTTCATAGCCCTCCATCTACTACCCTTAGAAGAATCAGTTCAATACTGGTTATTTTCTCAGGTAAATATTCTCATTAAGTTATTTTTTAATCTGGTTTTTGCTTGCTGTGTTTTGGTTTTTAATTTTTATTTGCTTTTCCTTTTGGTGCAGTCAGATGACTTTAACAAGCAGATATTCTCATGAGTGTGACATTTCCTTCATCCCATCTTCCTCATTCACTTTACTGAACCTTTCCCTGCTGTCATAGTGACAGTCTGAAAGACAGGACATTCTACCCTACTGGTGCTAGTTTTCACCTGGGGATGAATGGTGATGAGGTGCATTTGATCTCTGTTTTGCTCATTTCAGTCCTTAACACTGACAAAACTAGGTGCAGATGTTCTCTCTAGGACTCACTTCTGGCGTAACTGCTCCACACTTGAAATTCACCCTCACACATCTACTACTGTAAGGTTTATTTTGGACTCAGAGATTTTATGGTTATGATTGCTAGGGATATTTTAACTTCATAAGGCAACCAGACAACTGGCATCAATTAATACTGTATTTCTGACTTCTATAGATCTATATTGAGTTTCCACAACCACAGAGTTGGCCTAAAACTTCTTTGGCTTGGGGACGTGTTCCTCTGAGAATCCCTTAATTAACACCAAATTTTCATCAATCCTTCCTCCCCTCTCCTTCTAATTGTTACTTCCATGGTAAATGC
>VXBB01003028.1:500550-537233 GCA_013399915.1 Illadopsis cleaveri | reverse complement strand
ACGGGGCCGTGCTCGCCGCTGTCTTTGCTGCTAACGGAGAGGAGGAACGCGATGTGACACGTCTAACGCTTAGGCCTGGGTTGGCAGCGTAGTTGAAATAATTACCGAAACGACCCCCTCTTTATTAACTTCTCCGTTCCCGCTGGCGGCGGGCGAGGCTGTGGGTGTTGAACACGCTGCTGACAGGTAGCGGCATTCGGCATCGGCAGACGAGCCCGTTGGGATGGAATGTTGCAGGATTTTACGGGAGCAGTCTGTGCAGTGCTGGAAATCCAAGCTGCCAGTTTGATGGAATCATCATGGTTTCGTTCTGATTTTAAACTTCCATCGCAGCAGTTCCCTTGTCTCCAGTTATTCTTATTTTTTTTTCTGTATAGAGAGGTGTCTTGGACAATAGGTGACATGAGATGCCCTTGTGGACAGAAGCTGGATGGTTGTTATGTTGTGTCATCCCCTCAAATTTCTTGTCCTATAAAAATGTCCATAACAGATTTAAACATTCAGGATCAAGACTGCAGGTTTTCAGCTCTAGATCTAATCTCCCACCACAGAATAGGACCTGTTTTCATCAATGTCTGAGTTGCACGTCTGTCATTTAATAACAAGACTCTGAGCTTCTATGCTTAAGCTATGTCTGGGCCAAGCACTTCTAGTCCTCCAACCTGCAAAATGGACCCCTTAATATTAAAAAAATCTAGATTTTGCACGAGCTATTAAAATGCAACCTGTAATTCATGACATCTTGTCCAAGCTAATGCAAAGCAGCGCTGTGGGACCATATGAAGACTAAAATGTGAGTGAGTCTCCCAGCATGCGTGTGCTCCCCACCGCTCCTGTGGGCAGCAGGGCTGCTCTGGTGCTGGCAGTCTTTGCAGATCGTAGAAAATTATCCTGGTATGGGTCTTGCTGTGGGATTTGCAGGTTTAGTTCCTGCCTGGGGTCTCCTGACCCTGCCTGAACCCATGGTGTGGTTGTGCTGTCCCTGGCATGGTAGAGGAAGCACTTCAGGAGCCTGGTGCCCTGCTGGGGATCGTGTGTGTAGAAAAAAGAGGCTTCATTTTCAAATCAGATTAATACAGTCTCATTCAAGATGTTTGGATAAGTTGGACCACGATTTATGTTAAATGAAAGAGTGAGTCACTTCACTAGAAGCAGAGAGCATTATTCTCCAGTCATTCTAGGCTGCCAGAGCAATACAGACAGTCACGAATGTGATGGCCAGGTCCTTTACTGCAGGAAATACAAAAACCATTCACAGAAACTATAGGGAGGGAGGGAATATTTTGTTGTGCTACAAAGGATAATGTGACCATTGTTTTGTCTTGAAAATGTAGCTACAATACAGTATCAAAATTCAGTTGGCAATCCAAGTCCCTTACAAACAAGAGAATGTTTTATCACAATAATGTCTAGTTGGGCTTTGCTCTGCGTGTAAGAATGATACCACGTTCGGTGCTTGTTGTGCTCTTTTGAGAAAGTCGATCTACAAGTGATAAAGATGCTGAAAGTGCGTTCCAGCGGGAGGAACATGAAGCTCGTTGTTAATCATTTCTGTGTCCCTGTTTTATTTTGTGGAGGGAAGTAATAAAAATGGAGTACAACAATTCAAAACATCGAGAAGCTTCTAACCCCAGTCAGTTCTGGAATCAGAGGATGGTGTCTGGCCTTGCACGGAGAGCACGGATTTGGGGAGGTGGGAGCCAGGGGCTGCAGCTCTCCCGCGGCTGCTGCTCCTGTCACATGATGCTCTGCACAGTCCCCTGCTCGCACTGCAGCTGCCTCGCTGCCGTGTGCCACTCACATCTCCCCTCTTCTTGCATCACTTTTATTCTGGTTTAGCTCTGTTGGCGTTAAATGGAGTTGTTGATGATCTGCTGCGGCACAGATGGATAATGGGAATTCATTGGATTATCTGGACATGTTACTTTGTTGGCTTATCTTTTATTCTGCTTGGTGTGCTTTGGGTAAGGAAGGAAGGAACATCTCTGGTGTGAAAGTCTGTTCTGAGGTGGTATTACTGCCTAAAGAGCTGAAATGGAACTGATATTAAACAGAAACCCCCAACACCCCCACTAGCCCTCTAAAGCACAGTACAACTATTGGATTCTGACCATAAAAACCTGGATGTTGATGTCTTTTTACACAGAACTTTACACAGTTCTCATTTTTTCATAAAAATGATTGCTTTTATTGGAGCAGTCTTGGGAGAAGAACAAACAGGACCTGGTTCCATTCTGCAGGCTTGGCTTTTATAGCTAAGGTGCACTGTTGAAGCACAAAAGCTCTGTTCAAGATGTGTAGTTTTTAAATAGGCTGGAAACAGAGGTATGGTATGGAGCTTGTGTTGCAGCAGGAGGAGACAGTTCAAAGGAGTGGACCAAGTTGTGGGAGCTGCACTGAGGGTCAGATGGAGGTCTGGTTCTGTAAAGTATGTGAGGAAGTTGCCAACACAAATATTACCTTGCAGCTTACATGTGCTGAGAGAACGCAGCACAGCCCTGCAGTGGGGATGGAGCACAGTAACCATCAATCTGGTTCCCTGGGGATGTCAGTCAGGAAAGGAAGTGTGCGATGCCAGAAAGCCTGGATGGAACTGCAGGTTTAGAGGACTTGTTGTTTGAAGTATTTTTAATTATTGCTATTAATATAATGGAACACAGACTAGAAGCTGAGTTTTAGAAATATAATTAAAGCAGAAGCCAGCAGAGGGATTTCTCTGCTGTGAGGCAGAGGCACGGCTCAGGAGCAGTACCTGCTCAGGAAGGTGAATTCCCAGAGTGATGATGCTCTCCATGCAATTCCCAAGTGTGGTGGCAGCTCCCACCAAACACTGGTTTGGAGGGAAGAACTGAACCAAAGGGATCAGAAAGCTTTCCCAAGCTTGTCCTGCATTCCCTTTTGTCGGAATACAGTTCCAGTTGGAAGGCAGCCATTGGCACCTTGGCCGAGGATGGGAACAGGCTGCAGAGTGTGACGATAGCTGCCCTCCAGATCGAGTGCTGGCCTCAGCTGCCATTTGGGCCAGCCAGTAAATCATTTGGCTCGCTGGAAGGAAGCCTCTCCATCCCACTGCTGTACAATGCAGCTTCATGTTAGCTGTTCCATTTCAAATTAATGAGCGTACTTAAATGAGTTAAAAAATCAGTTGTCGGAGGAAAGAAAGAAAAATCTTTCTTGTAACTGGGATGCTTTTCAGGAACTTGGCTGCAGGGAAGGCGAGAGGCATGTGCTTTTCCGCCCCGCTTTAGGTGATGGCTTAGTTCAAGGGGGCCCAGATTTGGCTCAGTCAACAGTTGTGTTGGCGTCTTGCCATCAAATGTGCATAAAATGGAGCTGACTGCAATTCCCTCCTCACTCTAACATGGAGGGGCAGCCGGAGGGACCCGAGGCCGCTGTGCCGTGCTGTAGGTCGGCTTGGCTGTGAGGGTTACCCTGGGATGTGCAATCCCTGCAGCACGAGCTGTTGCGTTCTCACTGGATCGTTGCTTTTGAGTCCCTGGGTTGTATTTTGGTGTCTTGTCATAACTAATGCATTTCAGCCCTTGTTGTGCCTGTGCTCCCAAAATCTCTCTCCTTTCTCACAGTGGCTTATGTGCTTTTCCAGATGTAGGAGGTTCATCTCTCATTTGCAGGCTCTTCCTATGGTTCTGTGGCTTATGCGCATTGCCACAAAATCGAGATAAAACACAACTGGCATTTTAGCTGCTCCAAGAACATTGTGTGTAAATAAACCACTAAATAGTTCAGCCTGTGAAATGTAAATACACACAGCTCACTGCCACAGCTGATGGTGTTTTTCTGTCTCTCTTCTACCCTCCCACCCCTGCCAAGAGTGGGCCAGCCTGATGAGTTTTTTTCTCTTGCTCTTTCATACAAAGCAAATGACTGCTAAGTACCATGTAGGTGGTATGCAGGCACCACGACGGATTCATGATTTGAATTTGGATGAAAAACACTTGTGTCCTCTTCCACATTGCTTCTGCACCATCTTCTGGAGATGCCTAGACTCTGATGACCCAGAAATTCTTCTTTGGTTTGACTTTGAGCTTGAGCCTATTTTTAATAGCAAACCAGTGAAGTCAGTAGAAGAGCAGAGGCCCAACTGTGATGACATTTTTAGCCTGTGCCCTTTGTTCGTCCTATACACAAAAGGTCGTGAACTGCAGTGAAAGAGGGATCACAGAGGGCACAGAACAGACAAAGGTGGAACAAATTGTCAGTGGCAGAAACATAAAGAAGAGAAGTGAAAGTTTTGTGTTCTGAAGGCGATTGAAGGCCACGTGCATCCCATGGTGAGATCATGTCTCTTGTGTTCAAAGTGAGTCTGCCCAGAGTGAATTCAGAGGAGTCTGCTGCTGAGGTGTGGCTTCCATGATCTCAGTGTAGGAGGCAGGAAGGGACTACACGGTTTCCATGGCATGATGTTAATGAGCACCTCCGCATTTTTCTGAGAGAAAAGATGCCAAATCTGCAGTTCTGGATACAGACAGGTGTGCTTCTAAGCAATGAAAGGATTTTTAAAGACGTCTGAAACATATGAAAAGCCTGATTCTACAGACGAAGCACTTATTTGAAGTTAAAATAATGGGATTGACACTGCATGTTGTATTTTCCAACTCATTTGACTCAGAGATGAGTTGAATTTGTGGTGTTGCCTATTTTCCTACAGGAAGTCATGAGACTGTTCCTGCCAGGATGTCACAGGTAATGCAGAGGTGGCAGCTCCCGTTAACTCTGAGGTCTTATTGTGAGACTGTTTGCAGATCTTCTCATCTTCTGATGTGCTGAGGAAGGAATTATGCATTCATGTGAGAGTAGTAAACTTTCAGTTTGCAGTAATAAAATTTGTGCAACTTGTATAACAGTTCTTGTGTAACTGAGTGCCTGCTCTCTGCCACTTCCACTGGCCACAGCAGTGTGCAGCTGGGGAATGTGTGTGCGTGGGTTTATCTTGTTTTCTTATTTATTCCCTGCCCTCTCCTTTCCCTTTTTTAGGAATGCAATTGCATGATCAGGCTTCCTATTTTTTCTTCTTCTCCAAGCAGCTTTTAAATCCCTTGTCTGGTGTAACTGTTGTTGCTCTAGGGAGAAAGGTCCTGAAGATTATCTAGTGAGTAATTTTCACAAAATTCAAAAGAAGTTGAAGTAGAGTGATGTGTTTAGTGCATCTATTAAAGGGAAGGACAGGCAGAAGGTAGTTGTGCTGTAGGAAGCATCTGGCCAGCCCCTCAGAACGTGTGGAGCCCCAGGGCAGTGGAAGCTTTCCCTGTGCTGGGGAGAGCTGGGTTTATTGGAATGTGAAGGGAAGGATCAGTCCAGGTCGATGTGGGACCAGGCTCCCTTGTCCCTGTAGGAGCAACTGCTGGTCCTGACTGCTCGTGCACAGGAGTGTGGATCTCTTCATACACAGGCTTACTGGGGTTTGTGTGTTTTTATTATTTTTTTAAAGTGATTTCCCTCTTGCCTGATCTTTAGGGGTAGCAGCATTTTTGCAAGTTAGCTGTAAAAATATGTATTTTAGTAGGAAAACCAGGTTTTTTTTCAGAATTCCCAATAGAAGGTAGTTGCTAGACCTAGGTGTATTTGCAGGTGATTTTGTCAGCCAATTTGTATATGAATTTGTATATGAAATCAGGCTTTCACCCTTGTAATTAATTTCTCCTTAGTGTCCTTTGAAGTAAGCAAACATCCAGGCAGAGAGAACATGATCTGACCAGCATTATCAGTTAAATGCAACAGCTCCTTGTTTCTGTTTCTTAAGTAAAAGTTGCTCATCATTGTGGCATTCAGACATAAGTGTCCCCAAAGCCCAGGCTATGTCCTTTTCCTTGTACAGTCCATGTGCATGTCCACAGAGTGCTGAGCAGAGCTGGGACACAAATGCTCCAGTTGTTTTTTGTTCTGGCCCTGGGCATTGCTGTCCCCCAGGACTGAGCCTTGCCAGGAGCTCAGGTGTGGGCTCAGCCTGCTCCCAGATGCCTCCTGCAGCATCCAGCGAGCTGCTGGAAAAGGAGCTGGATATGTCTGGAAGAGCTGCAGCCACTGCAGTGCAGACGTGCCCTGAGGTGAACAGTGGTTGGGGTGAGGAATGTCTGTTATTGGTTCCAAATTTTACTGAAAACCTTGGAATAATATAGAAATCTTTCCTCCCCTGCCGACATCTTATGAAGAAAAATGGTTTGATATATAACTGCTCATTGCCATTCCCTCTGAATTCCTGACTCTAGCAGGCTTTGAGGTTTTCAGTGCCTGTCTGGGGGAATTGCTAATTATTTATTTCAGTGTTTCTTGGGCAGAACCGAGTGGTGTCTTGGGAACTTCAGGGCAGTGGCTCTTGATGGAGAGTTAGGTATTCTGGCAGGAGGAATGAATTTGGTTTCTGATGCATTTTGTGTTGTCTGAGGCTCTGTCAGGACTAGCACTCTGAGCAGATCACATGGAAACACACAGATGGTTTTCCCAAAACGTGCAGTATAGCGTTGAAAGAAAACATGAGACATGAGTGTGCCAGTCTGCAGAAGAAAAGGACAGGCAAATAGGGAGTCAAGGTAGGCATCCTGCTTGGTGAAGGTAAGATCAGCTGGTTTTTGATAGTTTTGAGACATGATGGTTCCTGGATTTGTGTATGAACCATCAGGAGCTTAGTTTTATCCGTGTTGTTAATTTGCAGATAAGAAATAGATACCAGCTGGGTGTCTGGCTTTGTGTCGCATCCCCTTTTGGCAGTGATGCTGTGGGAGATGTGTCAGGATGAAAAGTGGAAAGAGAGCTGGTCTCTGACTCAAGGTTTGACAGCTTTAAAATCCTGATAGACTGGAATGTGTTTTCCACCATTGGTTTCTGTAGAAAGCAGTTCTAGGAATGTCTTAGTTTGGGGAAGATCCTGTAACAACAAGATTAATGAACAAAGTGTGTTTGCTTTTGGTTTTTCATTACCACTTGTGCTTCTAAGCGGGAAGTGGGAAGCATTTGAAAACCAGTCAAGATTCCATAACTGAGAAGAAGTGATGGCTTAAAAAAAGGCAGTTGGGTTGTACAAGTGCTCTGTCAGGAGGTCAAGGTGCCACGTACAGCTAACTGCTGTGCAGCTCCAGGAAACTGCTCCTGATTCCACCTGTCCTCACTGATATATGAGCTTACAGACCCCTGGCATCCTCCTGTCCCTCTGTGTCCTCTGCACCTTCAGTGTGTGAGGTTTTATTTGCTCATACACGTCGGGTGGGAAGTTATGACCCTCCCCTTCCAGCAGGCAGCTGAATGGCAGCTTACAGTGATCCTGACTACGCAGGCAGTATAAGAGGGTGTAATGCTCTTATTGAACGTGTCCATGCTGGACTTGCATTGTCAGCTTGATTTCCCTGACCCAGAGCATTCCCTCACAGCTCACACAGCCTGCCTTGCTTTGCAGGCCTGAATCCCAGGGCAGGGCCAGTGGGGAGTGCATACCATTAACTTCAGCACTCTTTTTCCCTTCCAGCTAAGCCTGGAAAACCTTAGCCAAAAGACAGCAAACCACAGGGAAGTGGAGACGTGTGTGATGTAAGTGACATCTGACTTTAAAAATACTGGCCAGTACCATGAAACCTCTATCCCTGTCCCATATCCCTCCTCCTGCTGCCCTTCAGCTCCAACTTGAACTGCCATCCTCTGGGATGTCTGTGAAGCTCTGCTACCCTGGGTGCTGCAATGGGATGAATTTGTAAAATCCAATAATGTATTGTGTTAAGCAAACCTGGAATTGTGTGTTCTGAGAGCTTGTAGGGAAGAACCTGGCACACCAAGTGTGGGCTTGGCTAACACGGGTTTTCTGCCTTGTATGGCCTGAGGAGTTGGCAAAATCTTTGAGACAATAAGTTCTGCTGGAAGCCACCATTTTCTGACTTATTCTAACAGTCTTTTAAACCAATGTTTCAGTGTCTCCTTCTGCAGACTCTGGAGAATTTTTTTAATGTGTTACTTAAGAAAAATTGTCATGCAATACAGCCCAACAGTTCTTTTGCATGAAAGAAAGCAAAAAGCATCAAACAGGGAACAAGAAATTAAGTAAGTGATATTCCTGCTATAGTTGGGCTGTCAAAACTGGGAGAACTGTCTGTCTGCAGATGAGCACAAATCCATGTGATAACTTCTAGTATCAAAGGGAAGGAGAGGTCCCCGTTGTGGATGTGCTCCTGGTTGCTTTTTATTTATATTGTTCATTTGGAGCTGAGCAGTCCCTTAGGAAAGGGCAATGTCAGGAGCTGTATTCCTCCCTTTACTGTGCCCACTTGCTGTTCTAATAATAATTCTCCCTCCTGTCTGTACTGCTGCTGCATTACAACACAGTCCTTAGTGCAGGAGCACCTCCTCCTCTCCCGAGCTGCTCCTGATAGTAGCTCTTCCTTTGTACAGCACCAAATACCACCCCCTCCAGAGCATGATAAGCCAAAAGCAGTGCGTGAGATAACTAATTTTATTTTCCTTCTCTGTCAGCTGGAAAAGCCAGCTTCACATATTTTTCCTGCCTTCCGATACCTTTCACATTAGCAGGCTATGGATTTTCTTGTGTATCTTTTACTGATTGCATAAATGGCCTCTTCACAGTGGGTCTGGTGAACTCCTTGCATGTGAGAACTACTTGATTTTAAAAAATAACCCAAAGGCTGGTTGGTTTTACTTGGCCTGTGCCAGGGCTAACACAGGTTATGTTGGCAGCGGTTGGGGTTGTTGGGTAGTATAACTTAAGGATAGTGTAAAATAAAATTCACTGCCATGAAATTAAAAGACTGATATGTAGATTGTGTGAAAAATACTTTGCAACTCAAGCAAGCTCCTCAATTTTTGCAAATGTGTCCGAAGCTGCCCTGGAGTGCCTGGACTACCACGGTGGAGCGCAGAACCTACGGGCTCGCTGCAGGATTTAGGTCACCCTTGCTGTGGAGCACACAGGACCTGGGGTATTGTCCCTCCTCCTGAAATTCCTGAATCACCCCCTGGCTACTTCTGACATCTGTTTTTTAGGTCTCACTGTTCACTTCAATCTCATATGTTGGAGCTTTAAGTACTTGGTGTTGTTTGTTCTGTGTTGTGTAAATGTGAATGTGCTGAGGTTTCAGACACAGGCTGGTGCTTCGCAGTCTTCACGCCATTCCTGCCAGGCTTATGCCAAAGCTTGTGACATCTGGGTGGCATGTTTTGGACTCTGGCACCAAATTGCAGTTACCTGACAATACAGAGACACTTTTTACCTTGTTCTGGAGCTCTTCAACAAGTGGTTTGTGCAATGCCCCCATGGCCTTGCACTGGTGCTCTGGTGCACTGTCACGGGGTGTGTAAAAACAAGTCTATGTGGGCTGCATCTTGTCTAAACTGGGAAATCATGAGACTGCTTGGTTGGCAGGATGGCCCTCTAACTTACCCCAAAAGCTGGGTTGAAACTGCATTTTATTTCTCCTGCATTTGTTAGGCATGAAGTATTTGTTCAGGAAAGCATTTCTGAAGCCTGTTTAGTTATTGTGAAGGATTTTTTGGTGACAGTTGCTGAAAGGTGCTTCTGGGTGCTTCCCAATGGCTGGAAAGAGTGAGCTTTGCCATTTCCTGGCTTGGACTGGGACATGTAGGTAGTTATTTGTGCAAATAGGATCCAAACAGAGCTGCTGCACAAAGGGAAACTTGTTGCTTAACAGATACACTTACTAGAGCTAGTAGAGAAGCTGCTGGAAGTAAAAACTCCACATGTGCCCAGTTAGAGGTGTGTTCATCTTGCACAAAAATCCCGAGCATGGCAGAGCTGAAGACCTAGCAGCCATTTCCAGACTCTGCCTCTGTAAGCTTTCATATTCCTTTGCTTGCTCAATACTACAATTATCTACAGTATATCTTAGTTTTTCATTCTGGTGATTATTGTACAATCCAACATTTTACTCATATGAAGAACAGAAATGGTTCTGCAGGTACGATTGTGAGCAATGCAAGCCATGGAATTAAACAGTCATGAGGATGCAGAGAGGAAGGATGGTAGGGTACTATTTAGCATTCTGGCTAAATTTGCCTTGTTTTAGCAGTAGGAGCTATTGAGCTACAGTTTTCAGCAGTTACAGAAGAAAATGAAATGTAAAGAGAACTGAGGCTGGTCTCTAAATACAGCTGCAGGATAAATACCTCTGCAAAAGGCAAATTTGGAGAGGGTTTCTTTGCCCAGGTGTGAAACCCAAGTGCTGTTTTTGCTACAGTCCTTTCATTGTCAGTTTGTGTTTGTGAAGACAGTCCTCAGAGTTATTTTATTTTAAATATTTTATTTATGTTACTTTTAATTTTACTCTGTTAACTAGTGCATTGTGCAATAATTAGTCCCATGCCTTGATTCTCAGCTGTTTTTTTTTAATGAGTCTTGAGAAGAGTAACCTGTGGAGACCTGCATGCTCTGTGTTACATCCCCATGGAACTGAACATGCATCTCAGTCTGGATGAGTTCATAGCAGCCCTTGATTTTTGAATAATATGGCTATTTTTTTCTTCATAGGACTGAGCTTGCCCTAAAAGAAATCATGTCATCAGGGGGAGCTGAAGATGATATTCCTCAAGCAGAGAGAAAAACGGTGACAGACTTTTGCTACTTATTGGATAAATCTAAGCAGCTCTTCAATGGCTTAAGGTTAGTGGATTTTTGACAGCATTCCTTTAGAAGAGCCTTGGAACCCACACTGCACTGTGTGATGCTGAAGTGGGTTGTACATTGAACTTTCCAAACCCAAACCCAGTAAGTTTGTTTAGGAGAGAACAATCCACCTCTGTATGGGTACTTTTGGACCATGTATGCAAGAATGTAGGAGCAGAGGTTACAGTTAATAGCAAACCAGAAGTTGGAAATCCCATGAAATTGATAGTGTTATTGCTGAAGTGGTGTGTTTGAAGGCCACAATTAAGGATTAATGTAACTGTGTGTAGTCCACAACATGCAAATCCAAACCACTACTGTCTCTGTGGAAAACGAAAGGAATGGGGAGGATTGGTCTGGGTGGGAGGAAAGGAGGACAGGGAATATCTTTGGGGAAGAAATTTAGGAAGCAATAACCAGGAACATTGAAACCATGTCCTGTATGTGTCTGGTGAAACAAGTGCCTAATCTGAACTGTGGAGAAAGGTAAAATCTACATTTATCTACTAAGCAGCTGCAACAACAGCTGGAAAGTCTGACTGGTTTGTCTGCAGGGGAATATACGTTTGGACAGTAATATGGATATCCCGTTTATGTCAATATATGCTGAGTTAAACAGCACGTATGCAAAGCTGCTTTATTGCTAGGCTTTGCTGTAGAGTCTCTTAAGTAACAGGGGTTTGAGCTCATATCTGGTTGGCAATTCAGCCTCTTGCTGGTCTCTGAGTAATGCTGTATGTTTGGGCCCTTATAGCTTGCTGTTAGTCAAACACAGATGGTTAGCAAAGATGCTTTTAATTCCTCCGCCCCCCGCTATTGATAATCCTTTCATGTGCTTTAGAAGTTGATTACCAAATCCAAAACAAACATTTTGTGCTCCAAAATCTGAATGGCAAATGGGCAGTAGAGACGAGGAGTTTTTGGTGATTGTGTTTGACCCTCCATGAAAGACAGTCTAAAGCAAAAGGACTGAAATCTTGAGACCAGGATTTCCAGGATTGTAGATGACATTACACTGGCTTTCTGATAGATTTTGCTTGAAATTTTGGCCTAAGTCATTGAAGAGTACAAATGAACACAGTTCATGTTCAGCCTGCTGCTCCAGTTCAGATCAAAGAGGTGGCAGAGAACCTCCAGCCATTCTGTCTCTCCTTTGGCCATGGAGGGAGGTAGGGCTTGTATCAGATTTCAAGATGAGAGATGGAGTGTATCAGTATATCCATGGTACTTTTCCAGAAAGAAACTTGTCCAGCTAAATGAAAAGAAAATGGAAAATACCTTTGGATGAAGTATGGCAAATAAAAATAGAGATGGGATTAAGCAGCCAGTTCTGCTGTGTGAAAATAGGAACACTGCAGAATGGGAACATGCCTCTGTCCTTACTGTAACCTGGCACAGTTACTTCTTACACTTGACCACCATTTCACCTCTAAGACCTGTGATTCCCATGGGCATAATGACAGGATAAAGCAACATTATAATTCTCAGGTGTCTGCTCTGTTAGTGCTTGTTCTCTGGGGAGTTCACCTGGAAATGTCTTGGCAAACATCCCAATTCTTAGTCCAGTTGCTTGTTTTTCCCTCCAGCATAATAAATGCATTTGATTCATGCCTGGCACCTTCTGTTTTGAAGATGATGACAACCTTTTCTGCTGTGTTTTATGCTATTCTCTTGCCCCTATTACGTTTCATAGAAAAGAAGTGATGGGGGAGGGAGAGGAGAGCAATGATTTCTTTCCCAAAACCTCCTCTGGGCACTTCAGCTACAGGGAGCTGAGCCTATAGCTGTGTTGGCAGCTGCTTAGCTGTTGCTGCTGCCAAAAATTGCAAGGGCTCAGCCTGCCACGTCTTTGTTTCAGTAGCATTTCCTTCCTCTCTTCCCAATACAGATGCCAAATGCAGCATTTGAGGAAAACATATGATGGTCTGCCAAGGTTGCTGCTCGAAAGTGTACTTTGTGCTCGTGCTCCCAGTGACAGCATCTCCTGTGGCCATGCCTGCTAGGATAACCCAGGGGGCTTGTCTTTCTAGTGTCTCTACCCTGGGCTATAAGTTAGAATAAACTGTTAATGTGTTGCAATGGCTCTCTTCTCCCCTTTCCCCACTTGCTTTTTTCGTGAAAAAGGCTGCAGAGAGGGAGGGTGTAAGGAAGCAGTTTGTCATGGTGTATTGTCACTGGTATTATTTTCTTTTAAATGTTAAAAAGTGCTTAAATGTGTTCAGTATCACAAAGAAGCCTGAAAGTTCAAGGAATTAAAAGACCTTCTGCAACTATATTTTAGGGAAGTGATTGTCTCTTTGTACTGGGCACTGGTGAGGCAACTTGTCCTGTTCTGGGCCCCTCATGGCAAGAGAGACACTGAGGGGCTGGAGCGTGTCCAGGGATGGGAGCAAAGCTGAGGAACGGTCTGGAACACCAGGAGCAGCAGAGGGAGCTGGGGAGGCTCAGCATGGAGCAAAGGAGGCTCAGGGGGTACCTGCTGGCTCTGTGCCACAGCACTTTTATCCCACTGCTGCTCAGGTTCTGGGAATAGGAGCCTGTAACTACTACAAGCCCATGAACATAAAAGGAAATTGCCTCTTTTTATCACCTGTCAAAAACTGTGAATGTATTTAAAGCTTTGAATGTTAAACTTACAGTTGTTGTAGCCTTCCTCTTTGAAGCATACTGCTGACTCTCTAGGACTTTCTCAACATCTTTAATGTCCCTGTGTGACAACTTCCATGTGGCGCTGGCCAAGCACACCTCAGCACCTTTAATTGAGTTTCAGCCAGTGTTATCTGGCAGCATGGCTGAAATGAACTCCTGACAGAGAATTAATTATGAGCACATAAGTAGTGCTTGCTGGTCTTTGTGGAGACAAAGAGTATGGTAAGAATTGGATAAAATTCTGGACTGTCTGTGAGATTTATCCACCAGCCACACTAGTGCAGCAAGAGAACCAGTCTTCTGTGCCCAGTGTGAGAAACCCATCCTTCTAGAACATCAGATTTTGCATCTGCACGTCCCATTTAGAATGTTTTAAAAGCCAAGAAATTGGAAATGGTTTGCACTTGTTGCTGCAGGCTAATGTACTGTCCTAAATGAAATCTCCAGTCCCTCCTCTGCATTTGGATTCCTTTGGTTGCCCCTTTATCCCTCCTGTAGTGGTGTTCAGCCAGAGCGGGTCCCCCCCTGCTGGTTCTGAGCCAGCAGCCTGGGCTGGGCACAGCCCACAGGAAAACCTGCTGCCTTTGTCTCTCCTCACTGCTCTGGTGTCCTTCTGTAGATCTGGCAGCAGCAGAAAGTCTTGCTATAACATAGCCCTTGAGCTCTCAAGTTCGGTGTGTAATTGCTTCTGGGTCATGTGTTCCCTGTCTCCTTTGGTGGGAAGAGCTGTATTAAAAGCCTGCTCTGCAGTCAGCCAAGGCTTTGGGATTCTTTTGGGCTGTTTCTCACCAGATAATGCATGTCCCCATGTTCTATTAAAAAACTGCACTAAATGTCCTCTTTCGCTTATGCACCCATTTTATTATGGCAAAATTTCTTGGTACATGGGAGCAGCACGTGTGATGTTCAGCACAGTAAAGCAGTAAAGGAATGGCAGGAAGGGCAGCTCTTGTCTGCAAAAAGCTGTAGTGAAACCACAGTAATGTATTGTCATAAATGAAGTTTTATTACAGCCATGTCAGAATAGTATCAAAAGAACAAGTGCTACTGTCTGTTTCCATGGAGATCCTTCCCGTTCCCTGGGGAGCCGAGGAATCCATGGTATTGTGCAGCTATGCCAGCTGCAATTAGGTGAGCAGGCTGCTTGAGGAATATCTGTGTGGACACCCAGCAGTGGCCAAACCCATGGACACTGTACTGACAGAGGCTTCTTAAAACACCACTGATTTCCAGATACTCAAATCTAGTGCAGCGCTGTGAGTTGAGCTGGGCTTTATGTTTAGGTTGTGTTAGAATGTTTAGGCTTGTGCAGAGGAAGGTGTGCAATGGGAAGGTGACAGGTGAGGTTTAGAGAGTGTGTTAATTAGCTCACTGATGAAGGATAGATGCATGAGCATCATCAGCTCATAATTACCTGCTTATTTCTTTGTTTGTGCAGATACTGGTGTTTGAGAGAAGGGTGTTCTCTTGGGTTAGGGTTCTTCAAGTCAACTTGTTAATTCAGTCATTCTGTAAGTTAGTGCCAGGGAACTTTGATTTATATAGTTTTTTTTTAAAAAAATCCATTTTAGTGTTGTTTTGTATTTATATATATATTTTTAATATACTTTAACATTGAATCTTGTGGATGTGCTAATTAAATTAAAGCTACCTCTTGCTTTGTTGAAGTCTGTGCTGTATTTTGGGTGTGTGTTTGGACAGTGCCTTAGCTTCTTTTGTTTAGCTAAAATGTTTACATCTATTACAACAAGAGAAGGTGGTGAATTGTTCCTTGTAGAAAATGCTTTAAATTTGCATGTGTTTGTATCAAGCTGTATCTGAATGAAGATGTTGGTGCCCTGAAGCACATATTTATATTCCTGTTTACCCCTTGCTACACCAACATACATTGCAAGATTTTGAGCAGCCAATTGCAGGTTTGAATGGATTTGTTTGTTTTTTAATTTGGTAAAATCCTGTCCAGATTTCTTGGCATCTTCATGGAATATCAGCACCAAGTACTGGAATGCTTTTCCAGGCTGGTAAGAGCTGTAGCTGGTAAGGGATTCATTTTACTTGTAGTAGCTGGGCTAGGTCCCTTCAAGCTGTGTGGGAAGTACAGTTGGCTGACGAGCAGAGGAATATTAATTTCCTTTCCTACCTCGGGTGCTGTTAAAGCAATTACAGTGAGCAGAAACAGGCCAGAATGCTGCTCTGAAATGGTGTGCACTGCTCTGCTTCCCTGACTCCTTTAGAGGACATGGCAAGGGCTCCTAAAGGTGCTGCTTCCCTTGATCTCTACCCTCCAGGCTTGTGCTGCTTTTCTGTCTGCTGAAGGTGGTACATGAACCAGCACAGTGATTTGAGAGAGCATTCCTTATGGAAATCAATCCTGAATCAAATGAAAGAGGATTCTGTCTTGGAAAAGCTGTTCTACTTCCACTTGTAGAGTTGTGCACCTCCTTTGAATGAACCTTGGTGTAGATATGAAGGGAACGTGTGCTCAGTGGACTCAGGAGTTTGGTCTGTTCTGCTGCATTTGTTCCAAGATTCAGGTCGCCCCCAGGAGATGAGAGGAGTGAAGGTTGAGAGCACAAACCTTTAAAGCCAAAATCCTTAGGAATACATCATCATTGTGGGATGGAAATATACCACAGCATGGAAATTGAGGGGAGGTAGGAGAGAAGAACTGAACTGGGTTGACTGACTCACCTTGTAGCGGCTCAGCATGACAGAAAAAACCCAGAAGTTCTCAGGTTGTGTCATGTCACTAACTGTGAGCTAGAGGGTGACAAATGTGGTGATGGTGTAACAGAACCCAGTGAACGTTAACTGAGCATCCATCTGCTGGCCTGGCCTGGCCTGACTCTGTTTCTGAAACACGGCTGTATCCGTTTGAAAAAGATTATTTCCTTAATTAGTAACAATAAATATTGTCAGTCTAAATTAACTAATTTCCACTGGGTTATTCTGCTTGCTCTTGGGTAGGGTTTTTCTGTATTATGATATTTTAAGAGTCAAATTTGTCTTTCTGTGCATATAACCATGAAATTATTTATCTTTCAGCAAAAATGTAAGATTTTTTCAAATACCTGTTGCATGTAAGGACAGGATCATTTCCTATTTGGAGAGATCCAGTAACAACAGGTTTTGAGAAACTCTGGCAGTCATGGTTCTTGTAGTTCTGGCAGAATTCTAAAGTATGTTAAGTGAATTCTGCGCAAAGCCGTTCTGAATTTGTCACAAATATGCTCCTGTCATGTTGGGCTGACTGGATTCTGCTTCCTAATTCTGCTTTTGTCACTGTCTCTTGCAGGGATTTACCTCAGTATGGGCAGAAGCAGTGGCAATCCTATTTTGGGCGAACATTTGATGTTTACACCAAACTCTGGAAGTTCCAACAGCAGCACCGGTAAGGAAATGTTGTTGGCAGATGTGTTGTGTGGGTTGAAGTGCAGCTTTAATCTCTGGAATGCCCAGGGCCCCAGCTAAGACTGAGATTTCACTGTGTTGTTCAAGCATGAAGAGAGGGAAACAGCCACTTCTTGCAGTGCTCACAGTCCATTGAATTAAAATGTTGCAGAGTGTTCAGTGTGACTTTTTTAACAAACCCTTTTTCTCTACCTGAGTATGTGGTGCTTTAATTTCTTACTGAGGAGGTGATGGATTCTGCAGAGCAGAATCTGGAATGGTGTGAAGTCTCTTGCTGCAGCGTGGGCTCTGATCCTTCACACCTTTCTCTGGCTCCATAGTCTGAGTGTTCTCCTGGGAAGTTGTGACCTTTTGTTGTGTGTATTTTGTGCAACACACTTATGTCTGGTTCTGGCAGGTTTATGCAAGATAAATGGCCCTTGTTGTGGGATGTGTGTGCTGTTGGCTCTGTGAGGGGCTGCTGCTGGCAATGGTGCACCAGTAATGAAAGCTGAATTTGGCCCTGCAATGGCTCTTTGTCTTGTCTGGTGGGATGTTCTGGGAAATTTGGGAATCCTTTTAATCTTTCTTTTCTCTCCTGCGACATAGACAAGTATTGGACAATCGGTATGGGTTGAAGAGGTGGCAAATTGGGGAAATTGCTTCCAAGATTGGGCAGCTCTATTACCATTATTAGTAAGTAAGCACAGAAGAGGATTCAATGGGCAATGCAGGGTTAGTGGCAGCTGCATGCCAAATGTCTGGATGCTCAGTCAGGAGGAATCAGTGACTGGGCTGAGTCACGATGCCTGTTTCTGGATGAGGGCCCTGGGGACTGCATGGGGTGCTGCAGGGGAAGGCCCCTGTGAGCCTGGTGCCACATTGCTGGTCACACTGGTACTGCCCAAGGGCTTTGCTCCTGCCTCCAAAGTGTCTTCCATGCATGCTGCACTGGAATGTTGTGCAGAAGTGTGATTTACAAGTCTGGGAGCTTGAGGTTCCTTTAAACTGTTCAGTGACCCCATGGTGCAAGATGGGCAGCTTTGGTTGTTACCTGAAATGGGATCCAAGCTCTGACATCTGCCTTCCCAGAGTGACAGTCTGGCTTTCACACGATGGCACTTGAGCAGGGAGCTCTGCCATGGATGCACAGGAAGGCTGAGGGGCAGGAAGGGAGGGTTTGGCATGGCTTTCCCTCTGAGGCAGTGAGCTGATGCCCGTGTTCCCCCGCAGCCTGCGCACCTCGGAAACCAGCTATCTCAACGAGGCTTTCTCCTTCTACTCAGCCATCAGGCAGAGGTCATACTACTCCCAGGTCAACAAAGAAGACAGGTATGTCTGAATGGAGGCCCTTGCCTTTTCAAGACTAGAAAGGTGTGTGGAAGCAGCAAGGAGCTATAAACTGTAGGAGCATAACTAGCATAAAATCCATGATATTCAAGGCACTTTCTTTTTATCCTTCTACCATGATTGAAAAATTCAGGATAAATAAGAGCTTAAATAACAGAAGAATGTTCTGTTACCTGGTCCTGGTAAGAAGGCTATTAGCCCCAAAGTTTTGTAATTTTAAATCCTGATCAGTATCAGTGCTGGGAGCTGGAATGCTGTGGGTGGAAGATGGGTCAGCTGGGCTGAAGCAGTATTTGATTCTTATCAGGCCTTTGAGGGGAACAGCAGCTGGTACTGCAGTACAGCAAGGTTTGAAGAGCCGGCCATGATATCTGACTCCCATGCCCCTGTCATGTAAGGAGGCTGTGGCTTTCTTAAATTATTTTTTATGTCCCTGTGCTCAATTTTAACTAAACCTCCAAGTAGCCAAGTGGCTATTCATCACCACATGAGTTCAGTCAGAACTCTTAATCTGCTAGTGTTCAGCCCTGCTCTGGTCTTAAACTCCTCCTCTCCCTTACCCCTGCTACCTGCCTCTATTTTAATCTCAAATTTGGCTGTGGTGTTTTTGTTGTTGTGTCTAGGCCCGAATTAGTGGTTAAGAAGCTGCGTTACTATGCAAGGTTTATAGTGGTTTGTCTCCTGCTCAACAAGATGGATGTTGTAAAGGACCTTGTAAAGGTATGCTAAAATCAGGATAAAGGTGCTGAGGGGTAGGAGGTTGCTGATCCTTGCTTTTCTGTTCTGACATCCAGCATAGGGAATACCTTCTGTGGTTCAGACATTTAATAATGACACTTTCAGATCAAATGGTTTGGTAACATTGTTTGAACAGCAAGTAAAAATATTCCAATAGCTGCAGCCCAGACAGGGAGGTGCCCTGGAAGTGCAGCAAAGGAACAGCAAGCTGCTCCCCTCAGCATATGCTTCCCAGCCCCTCTGACAACCCCGCTTCAAGCAGTTCCTGGGCTTGACAGCTTTGTGTAGGTTGCATTGCTGTCTGTGTCACAGCTCCCTTGAACTGCAGGCTGAGCTTAGCACAGCTAAACCAGCCACACCATCCCCTTCCTCAAGGTATTTAAAGTTACTTGCAAGCTGAAATTTGAGTCCTTATGGTAATAACCAGTGACATAGCTGTGAGTGGGATAATTATACTTAACTCCAGATATTCTTTGCATTGGGACCTACGTAAAAGGCAATTTGCATTGCCAGAACTCAGTGTAACATTGGCACTCTGTGTGCTGAGGGAGCGCGTTTTGGCTGGCATGTTAGTCAGGGGTGTGCTGCATATGTTCTTGAGGAATTTATTTATTTATTATTCTTAAAGGCCAGCACAGCTAACCAAATACAAGATTACTGACTGCCTGTTAAAGTCTGGTTTTAGGACTGACTGTGTGTGTCTCTGAACTGTTTACATCAGGAGCTGTCAGATGAAATTGAAGACTACACACATCGTTTCAATACTGAAGATCAGGTGGAGTGGAACCTGGTTCTTCAGGAAGTGGCAGCATTTATTGAGGTGAGAACACCATCCCCTGTAGTTGTTTCAGAGTTTTCTGTCTTGTTGACAGAAGTGTTCCTGTATCACCACATCTGTGAGGGAAGCAGGTGTGCCACTGCAGGGACAGTATGCCTGTCCCATGAATCACTGACACGTGTTCACAGGAATATTTAAATATTGCCAGAATGGGTGGCAGCATTATCATTCACTCTCCTCCTTTGCTGTTTGTTTCTGCAAAGGGAAGGCAAGCTAAAATAGGCAAACTAAAATTACTATGAATGTAGGAATAGTTAGTTTATTCTGCATGAATTTGTAAGGTTGTTGATGACATTTGACTCCCCAGGTGCAGCAAAGCTGAAGCAGAGTCCATATCATTGGAGGCAGAATGCTTTTTTCTTTGCTGTACCTTCATGTGCTTGTCCCATATATTTCTAAGAACTTTGGTTTTCCAGGTGGGGAGGCTTTACCCTGTAGCCTGCATACAAATAAATAAATACATGTATGGCAAAGTAATTTAAAAAATCTGCCTCATTTGTGTAATGTTTATTGTAAGTGCTGAGACCTGTGGACTTCTCTCTGAATGCAAATCTCTATGCTTCCTGAATTCTTGATTTATTCTGGTTGCTTTTTTTAGGCAGACCCTGTCATGGTTTTAAATGATGACAACACCATTGTAATCACCTCTAACAGGCTTTCTGAGACGGGAGCTCCGTTGCTGGAGCAGGGGATGATAGTGGGACAGCTTGCTCTTGCAGATGCACTCATTATTGGGAACTGCAACAACCAGGTAAAGGAAATTCTGGGCACCTGGGTTTGCATCTTTGGAGTCTCCCCCCCTATGACATCCCTTCTGATCATACAGCAGAGATTCCAGCAGAGAACATTGAAATATTTTTATTGTGATGGTTGCAAGTGCTAGCAAGAGGAAGAGAGTTCTCAAAAAATCTCTCTAAAAATGATCTGGCAGAATAAACTGTGTGACTCTCTTACAGGTCAAGTTCAGTGAATTAACAATTGACATGTTCCGAATGCTGCAAGCCCTGGAGAGGGAACCCATGAACTTGGCATCACAAATGAACAAACCTGGAATGCAGGTGAGTTCCACTTCAGTAACAAACCTGGCAACACAACTGGGGTTTTTTGTTTGATTGATTGGTTTTAAGTAGTGTACTCCTTCAGTACTGTCTCTGTGCAGAGCAGGTTAGTAAAGGTGGTGAAACTCAAACCCATGGACTCATAAATTACTAAGTCATCTGAAAGTTAAATGTCCCCTTCAGAGAAAGCATCAAGTGTTCCATCTGGGGAAAAAAAAAAAACAACGAAGATTTTAAATTTATTTAATTGAGATGAAGTGTGAATTTTGTCACTCATTTCTTGGGTGATACTTGAGAGAGTAAGAAAGCTTTAGTTCACAAGTTTCAGTGAGAGATAATATAAAGTTCTGGTTTGAATACTGTGCATCTTGCTCTACTGTGTAGTAGGAAGTGCAGAATGGGCAGACCATTTGTGTGGGTAGTGTGTTGGAGATGAGCATTCTGAAAAACAGAAATTTAGAGGGTTATGAAACTGCTTTGATAATATCTGATTGTTGGGGGTTTTTGAGTAGTATTTTGTTTCTTTCTTTTAACAGGAGTCAACAGAGAAACCAGCCAGGCGGGAAAACCCCCATAAATACCTACTTTATAAACCAACTTTTAGCCAGCTATATACATTTTTAGCAGCATCATTTAAGGTTTGTGAAATTGGTGAATTCATTTGTAATAAAAAGAAATCCTGGACTGTTTGTGAGACTGAATGAAATGTGGATCTCCACTGATCTGGAGAACAGAAAATCTTAAGAGTATTCTTCCTTTTCATAGCATGCCAAGCACAAACCAAAATCAGGGAAGCACATCAGGAGATTGTTGCTCTTGAGCACTGTATAGCTACTGAATCTCCAATCCTGTGTCCCATTTGAACTGTAAACAAAGCTTCCTTTGGGAATTGTTTGGGAGTTGGGATCTGCATGGATCTTGGCAGCTTTTGGGTTCCGTATCTTGAAGATCCTCAGATGTGCATAGACATTAAAAGAGTCTGTGTGGAAGCAGATGCTTTCTCAGTGCTGCTTGGAGCTCTGATATCAGCCTCGAGGTTTGTGTAGAGAAAAGTTACAGACATTTCATCAGGTGACACTTTTGGTCTGTTGGAAGGGGTGTATGTGGTGGGGCAGGGCAAATCCATGCACCAAGAGCAGAGTGGAGGGGAGCCAGAAGCAGGAGCAGCACAATTATGATGACAATGTGTGATGATTCAGTATTAAAATAAACTTGTACCTTTCTTCCCTTGCCACTGGTCCCCTTGTTTGCGTTCCAGGAGCTGCCTGCCAACAGTGTGCTGCTGATTTACCTGTCTGCCACGGGCGTGTTCCCATCAGGTCGT
This sequence comes from Illadopsis cleaveri, assembly GCA_013399915.1. Lineage (NCBI taxonomy): Eukaryota > Metazoa > Chordata > Aves > Passeriformes > Timaliidae > Illadopsis > Illadopsis cleaveri. The sequence goes on along the minus strand of VXBB01003028.1, from coordinate 515,250 downwards.
TCGGATAGTGAAGGTACAATAAAGGAATGCTCCCTGTCATGAACAGGGCTTGAATTCTCTTTATGTTCCAGGACAAGTGACCAAGAAAGATGTCACAAAGCTCCTTTTAAAAGACAAGTCAATTCGATCCTCCTGTCTACTTAGTAAGATAGCCTTTATTTTCCACAAACAGTAATTAAATCTTTGTGTTTTAATTAGTGTGCATTAACCTGAGAACATTTCAAAGGACACATCCAGTTCTTGATGCATCTGAAGTATTAAAAGCCTCCCAATTTTGAAGACCACGTGGCTCAGTTGATGCATCAGCACAAAGTTCATAAAATGGCTCAATGGCACTAGGAGAACGTGTGGCCAGGACGTGGGTGGTGAAAGGACTCAAGCAGCTGCAGGGACTGGTCTATTTGCACGCTCATTAACCTGACAATTCAAGCCCTTCTCATGATTTTTGACAATTCCCCTCACCTCACCCTCCTGTTCTTTTCAATCTAGTAGAATATTTGGATGCAGCTGCAATGTAAAAGCTGAAAACTGGTTGGCTGAAGTAAACATGGTCCAAAGATTTGTTTATATAATTCAAGAAAAAAATCAAAATAAACATTTTTAACATCCTAAATATTGTAAAAACTTCATCTGTTTGAGACTTGCATTCCTTTATAAGATGCATGCTTTGTCCTCCCCAGTGCATGATTTATAGAGCTCTCAAAATGTTAAAAGAAAAAAAAAAATCCCTGTCAGCTTTGGATGGTGGCAGTGATTTTTTAAAACGCTTTTAACATTTTACTTCTTGCTGCAGCTTGGTGATAGGTCCTAACTCAAGTGTGTTCTCTGAAGCCTGTGGTATGTCCCCCTCTCTGCATGTGTTGTTTCAGCTTAAGACCTTGTGGCAGAGGCATCCAGGCTCAGTCACCTGAGGAGCTGCACAGCCAGAGTGCAGCTTTCACTCAATGAATCCATCACAACTGCCTTCTTTTAATAAGGTGTTGTGGTCTGCGCACAGTTTTGCCTTATTAAAAGAGAGAGCAGCTGCAAGTTGCACAGTGCATTGCCTGCAAGCCGTGTGTCTGGCAGACCATGTGAGGTGTTTGTAACAGTGCTAAATTAATGTTTGTTCTGTTCCTGATTTTGTATCCCCAAAGCTTCCCTTAAATGGAAAGGCGCCTTGTATCCAAACCTGAAAAAATTGCATTTGGTGGCCAAATGTGGGTCAGCCAATTCTGCAAATGTATGACAGAATGAGGAAACCCTAATACTTTATTAAGACAAAGTTAGTGACATTTCATACCCATACAAATGGCAGAAATATTTCTTGGTATCTTGTAGGATTTGATTTTTTTTATAGCGGTTGCTTTCGTCTTTGCTCTCCATCAGACATTCAGGGAGTAGCTCAGTTTTGCAAATTTAGCAGAATATTCAGCTTACAGTAGGAACACATGTCCAGGGCGTGTGCATGTGAAACTTGTGAATTCTGACTTTGAAATCTTGAAATACAAACCTTTGCTACAGATTTGAAATCTGGTTAAAGCTGTTTTGTCCCTTTATCATTCTCTGAGTTCTCTCTTCTTCCCTTTGCAGTGTTAGAGCTGCAAATGACAGTAGTATTTACAGTCTTTTTGATTCATTTAGCCTTATTTTTTGATCAAATTCTGAATCTGAAATATGGAAACTCATATAGTAATTTATAAAGGTATTGATTTTCCTGTATCAGATGTGTAATGGGTTTTAATCTATTTTCTCTATAGTGTAACGAGAGCCAATATTTGGATCATTTGCATTAATGTTTGTGGGTAAATAGTGAATAATTAAATTAGAAGTTATGAAGTTGCATTCCTTGCTTTTATTTGATAGATGCTGAAATTTCTAAAAAAGCATTACAAGGGATATGCAGTTAGTGAAGTCTCCACATTCCTCTCCCCCCTCCTTACAACTGCAGTAGTTCAGATTCCCTTAGTTTTCTGGGATGTGTTGTGGCTTCCTCCCTTTCATGTATGTAATCACTAAATATCTAACTGGGGTGAGTTGCCCCTGCTGACTTTAGCTTCCTTTTCCCACGTGAAGGTCCGTATGATTTTGGGGGTGTGCTGACCAACAGTAACCGGGACATCATCAACGGGGACGCCATCCACAAGCGCAACCAGTCCTACAAGGAGATGCACTGGTGAGTGTCGTGGTGCACACCTGCAAATTCACAAGAGTTTGTCTTTAATAGAGAGGAATGCATCAATGCCTCTGGAGTTCAAACTCCTCGGTGCAGGACGTCATAATGGGGATTGGCTTGAACACTTAGAAATGAATGTGCAGCTTTAAATGATTATTTAAACACTTCAACCTTATAAGTTCTTAATTACTGGCAAACTTCAGATCAGTGGTGGATGACTTCTCAAGAAGTTAAACAACTCCTGAACTAGGAAGAAGTCCCACAGCCCATATTATAGACAAATATAGACAATAGTGCAGTTGCTCCCTGAGGATGAATCTGGGGACTGGGGCATCGGAAATCTGTCTGCTTTTTGTCTGGCTGTGGGCAACTGTATGGCTGAGACACTTTGTGTTGTTTCAGAGCTGTGCAGCAGTTGTGGTGCTCTGAGGTGTCCCTTTCTCTTTGCAGCCTTCACCCTGGAGATCTCTACCCTTTCACCAGAAAGCCCCTGTTCATCATCGTGGATTCTTCCAACAGTGTCGCCTACAAGGTAAGGCCCTTGGAGGCAGTTCCTTGTGTGGTAGGATACAGTGCCAACCCCCTAGTTAGCTTACACTTTTAACAGGCTATTTTTTTAAACAGTTTGTATTCAGTCTTTCTTTTCTTTTGAGGTTGTGCATGCTAGTCAGGATCTGACCCTATGAATAGGAACAAGAAGGAGAAGCACATGAACAGCCGCTCATTGGAAAGTAATAAATCCTCCTGGAGGGAAAAAAGGTTCAAGATTTCCAAGGTCTCTGGTGGGAGGTTTACTTTTGTTTTATACCAAAGACAAATCTCGGTGTGTATGCATGGGGGAGGGAGATAACTAATGTGCTTTTCTTTTTTCCAGTCATCCAACATTCAGTTGCTTTTAAGCAACAGAAAGGAGTCAAAGCATTGAGCCTGATCTTATAAAACACGGGGTGTCTGTGTCTGAAAAGTGTCTGAACCAAGGAAGTAACAAGCCTCAAATTAGCATCCAGTGTTACTGTAGAATGGTGTTTGCTTGGACATTGAGCCTCCTTCCTGGGGTGCTCTGGACTTACAGTAGAATTGCTCCATGCCAGACCACCTCTAGGAATCTGCAGTTTGGGTAATACAGAAGCAGGCATTGCAGTCGTCATGGCCAGTTGAATCTGGAGAGCATTACACATGTATTTCATTCATGAATGGGGTAATAAGAATGTGCTATATCTGGGGAAAGTGCCACTTCTTCTGTGTTCCTTTTTATAGCTCCATTATGTGCAGTGAGGGAAGGGAACATCCACAGCTGCGTTTCGGAGGAGGAACAGGGACGTCTAGTGGCCAGAGGAACTTGTGCCTTGTTCAGTGTCCACAGGCTGTGCTGTTTGTTTTGAAGGCATGTGTTGGCCAAGGAGAGGTACTAAATCAGTGATCAGTGTGATTCAGGATAGTTCTGTATTGAGCCAGGGAGCTCCTGCCTGACAGCCAGGTAATGATCTGTCTGCCTCTCTGTTGGGCCTTTGGTTTGTTACAGCGTAATGTATCTCAGAGGGATTTTTAAACACCACTTTATTTAAGTTCACCACACTGGTTTCAGGGCAAATCTGCTTTTTCTTGAATTCCCTTCCCCATTTAAATGGAGGGAAATACAACTGGAATGATGTCTTTCTGAGAAAGTGAGCATTTGGAAGGGAGTTATTTCCTTATGCTCTTTCGTGACATTCATTCCAGTATAACATCAGGGGGATTGGTTTTCTTTCAGGGGAAAAAAGTATGGCTTGTGTTAGGTTTTTGGTTTGGTTTTGGTTTTTGTACTGCCTTCCTCTCTGACAGAATTGTTAAAAGATGTCAAGTGGATCAGCTCTGTAAGAGTGCAAGGCATTCCAGCCCCAGACAGACTGGGGTTCTGTGTAAAGTTTAGGGCAAAGGACCTGTTTGGGGCAATGAATTTCCACATGTAGGTCTTGTGAGAATAATGTCAAGTGTTTACAGTAGAATTTTGTATTACATTTAAATTTGATAATTGAATTTTCTTTAGATTTTGTGGGCACACAATAAGCAACTCTGTAACCTCCACTGAGTGAGTTTTCCTTGTTCTGCAGTGAGCTGACAGGGATGTAAAACCCACCAGTCTGTTCAGCACAGCTGGTGGAGAGCATCCAGCTCTGCCTGTGTGGAAGGGGCACAGGAATGTGAGCTTTGGAAGTATTTCAGGACAGAATTACAGAAGTGGCTGTTAGGAGCACTGACCCAGATCAGAATAGTGTGGGCAAAGCTGCGAGGAACCTAAATAGAAATATGTTCAGCATTTCAGAAGTGACATTCACCTTCCTCATGTCCTGCTGCTGAACAGAGGCAAATGTGTGAGGGGACTGGTTTAGGTGTCTTGTTTTGTTTTCCACTGAAGGTTCGTGCCAGAGCTCTCAAGGTCAGTGTTTCCAGCCCTTGTACACTCCTGCCTGTGGTTGTGCTGGGTCCTTGTCCCCAGAGCGCCCTGACAGAGCTGTCCTGTGACTGTCCCCCGGTGGGCTGGGACGTGTCTGGAGGCTCAAGTGCTGGCATCAACAAAGAGGTTCTCTGGGACCCTGTGAGGAATTGGAGTGAATACTGACTTTTTTTCCACATGGCTGCTCTGATCCTTCCTGATAGGACAGGAGCTATCCTGACATTTAAATGTCACTGCCAGCAGTACCGGCAGGAACAGCAACTGCTCACACATCTTTTTCTGCAGCCCGTTCCTGCTCTTCTGCACGCATCCCCATCTCCCTCTCTCTGCAGGACTTAAATGGTGATGACTGAAAGTAAGTCCTGCCAGGAAGTGACTTGCCAGTTTGTCAAATCAGCAGCACTTGAACAGCTTCCTCCCCTGTATATTTAGCTGAAAGTGGAAGATAACTGCAAATCGAGCATATCTACTGAAAGCCGTGAATTTTTTTTTAACACTTCCATTTAAATATAGCTGTCTGTGTGTTCTTGAAGGTTACCACTGCATATGTGGATGAAATAATATTTTTAAATCCATATCTTCCTGTAGCTGTGGTTGTCTAGGATCTTGGTAAAATGCAAAGTCTTAAAACCAAACCAAACCAAAACCTCCAGCCATTGAGAATGCAAGACCTTTGTCAGTGATGTGGTATAAATACTTAGCTTAGCAAAGCTTAAATGTGAAGTGACTTCTTTTGGAGGTGATGGGCAGTTCTTTCTTAGAAGGAGATGTACATGACATCACTGTAAAAATCAGCAATACTTCTGTTGGAAAACTTGAACACTGAAGTTAAAAAACCGTCAATTTTGAAACAAAATGGGGTTTATCCTTTTTGGAGCTGTCCATGCACTGAAGGGTAGGGCATTCCATATCCAGACCTCCTGTCAACATCTGGATTGCAGGGCAGGTTTTCCTGGCCCAGCCTCTGCTGGAACAGAGTCCAGAGTGCTGTCAGCCAGTGCCTGAGAGACCCACAAGTGACCCAGGGGTGCTCTTGGACTGCAGGGCTGTTCTCACTGGTGGCGTGGCTGCTTTGGTCTGTAACTGAGTGACACACGATGAAATTAATTAAACATGTCAATCTGCTCATGGCACTGAGCATACAAGTTACTGGAGAAGGTAAAACCTTGCCAGTGTATGTACAGTTCAAACCAGCAGTGTCTGGGGTGGCTCCTGGAGTTCGAAATGTTTCCTTCACCAGTTCCTGGGCTGGCCTGTTGTTACTGTCTGCAAGGGAGTTGTCTTTGTTTCTTCCTTAGGGACCAAACCTTAGTATCCAGCATTTTCAGTCTTCCCTGGGCTCCTAATGAACTAGAAGGGTTTTTTAGCACTACTCAGCTCTCTGTCAGAGATGGGAAGTGTTTTATTTTGATTAGACTAGATTTCTGTCTCTAGTATTTAGCAGATTTAGATGAAATTAATTCTGTAAAACTAATATAACTGAAATATACTGCCTGGAAGGGAAAGTTCATTTGAATTATGCAGAGGCCAAAAAGAATTGAAAAATTAACTTTTTGAGGATTCTACACTAGCAAATACTAGTGGTGTTGTGTGTCTTACACTTGTAAACTGCAGTCTTAAGAATCTAATCTGCAGATATGTATGTGGCACTTGGAGGATTTGAGTCTGTGCTCTGAAGGATGCAGACACAATCACATTGTCTATAGCTTTTAAGCCTTCAGTTTTAAGAAAACTGTTCTGGTGACAGTTAATGAGGTTGTGTGCATGATTTTTGGCTTTTTTTCCTTTGTGATATTTATTTACCATCAGACAGATACACAGGACTGTAGGACTGTTACCTGGTAAATATTGGTGAGAGTGGACAGTGGTGATATTTCAGGTTCTGGAGAAATTCTTGTGCAGTTGGGCTCCTTGGCAATATTTAAGGTGCTGGTGAAAGGAGCATGAAATGAGTGTTGTAAAATGAGGGTTCAGTACAGCAGATGTTAGTTGTGACATACTTGCTTTAAAAGAAACTTTAAGAATTTTCTCTGGGCCCTCCTGTTTCATCTGATGTAGCAATGCCTGGTAAAAAGAAAAGGGGAAAGAAATGGTTTTGACTCGGCAGTTCAGTTGGTCTTGAGGGAAGATGCTAAACTCAATTGCTTTCACTTTTACTGCAGAACATGTTTTTTTTATTTTCAAGTAATGTGTTACTACTGAAAGCCATATTTCGATGAAATTAGTGTCTGCCATCGGTAGCAATGAAATGAGAGTATTGTAATTCCTTTAAAATGTAGTTGGTTATATTCCTTCTGTGCTGTGATCTCTGAGTAAGTGAACTTGTCAGGCTCATTGCCAATGCTGAGCTGTGTGAGGGGAATTAGTGTCTTCTGTCATTAATATGATTTGTACCCTTGACTTGCTGAATATTCAAGGCAAGCAAAGTGACCATCAATACTTCAAAATTCTTATCTGTTACAGAATTTCACAAACTTATTTGGACAACCATTGGTGTGCTTGCTTTCTCCAACAGCATATCCAAAAGCATTACAAGGTATGTGCAGTATTGCATTTCCCAACAAGCTGCAGTTGCATCCTGTATCTATCCCAAAGAGAACTTAGATTCCTCAGGAAAAGACAGCTTTTCACTACTGTGTAACCCCTAAATCAGGTTACCCATCCCTGAAGTATTATGATAAAGTTTAGTTATTGTATGTGGTAAATAATTTGTTCCAATGCTGATGACATTTCTACAGATGGCTCCAACAAGAGCTGGGAGCAAAGGCTCTCCTACACAGGGACTGAGGAAATGGCCAGCCCAGTGTGGGCTGATGGTGGTTATTACAACTCAGGGCAGCTTTATTGCTCCCAGAAAGGGAGCAGAGTCAGTTAAGGGGTCTTGGTGTTAATGCACGTCTCCAGCAAGCCTTTATTGGCAGTCATTGATCAGGCCTGCACGAGAGAAGGTGTAACTAACACACAGGAGTAGCTCCTCTGTCATGGAATTTAGCGGGTGAGCGACTTCGTTGTGTGGCAGGGACAGCGTTTCTGTTTCATGTGCCAAATGTGTCCCTTTGTCTATTGATTTATTTTTCCTTTTAGATCAGTCTCAGCGGGGTAGCCTCTTCACACTCTTTCTGAACAATCCGTTAATGGCATTCCTGTTTGTCTCTGGATTATCAAGCATGCGCCGAGGATTGTGGGAGAAGTGTCAGGATTACCTCAGAAAAATCAACCGGGACATTGCTCAGCTGCTGACCCACTCCCGCTCCATAGGTACGGCCTGGCCAGGCACAGCCGAGCCTTTGGGGGGGTTGGAGCCTTTCTAAACTGAGCTTTCTTTGCCTTCTGCACAGATCAGTCCTTCCTTCAGTTTTTTGGGGATGAATTTCTTCGCTTGCTTCTCACGAGATTTATCTTCTGTTCGGCTACTATGAGGATGCACAAAATCTTCCGGGTATGCAGGGATGTCTGTGCCTCTGTGGGAGCTGCGGGCCAGGGCCTGTGGAACTGCCCCGGCTCAGGTGGGAGGGTCCAAGGGCTGAGCAGGTCTGGGTGACCTCAGAAAGGTGACTGATGCTCACATGCTGTTCCTGCAGCTTGCACTGAGGCTGTGTCTTTGTGTCTCTCCAAAGGCACGAAGCCTTTGGCTTGCAGGAGCCTCAGTCCTGCACATCACACAGCAGGCACACTCCAGTTCAGTTATGTCTCTCTGGACAGCCTTGTCTGCTAGAAAAATTCCTCTTAGTAACTTAAGATTATTATTTCTACACAACCAAAAAGGTATAGAACAAGAATATAAGAGGAAGTGGGGAGGAATGGGTCATTATTTGTGGAATGTATTCATGTGAATGGGTTTTGAAAGGTCTTTGAAGTGTAAATGAATACGCTAAATAGGAAGATGGTATTTTGCCTCCCTGTTGGTTAAAGCTGTGCCAACAGAGAAGTCTGCTCTGGATCTACACCATTTTATGTGAGTGTTGGCATATAAACTGCCTGCTCCATTTTAAATACTGCAGGGAAAAACGGGACTGGAGCATTGAAAGGTGCAGTATTCAGTTGTGGAACTGCAGATGCTCAGCAGCTCTCCAAGCCTAAGTCAGCTACCTGGGCTGCTCTGATACCAGGGAAAAGAAGTAGGTCTGTGTTAGTGGGGAGAGATTTGCCCCCAGTGTCTTAGATATTTGTTTTAGGATGAGATGAATCTCCCACTGGAGATGCTTACATGTCTGTAATTTCAAGAAATGAACTCCAGCCTAGTAGGTAAGTATAGGTGAATATTTTTTTTGTCTCCTTTAGTGGTTTTTTGGGGTTTTTTTGCAAGGCCTCAGTGAACATACCAATAACTATCTGAGATGAACAGGTATTTGTATTACCACTGTGTCTCAGAGTCAATGGAAAAAGAAAACTGAAAATTCTAGAATATTTTCTGTCTCTGTGCCATACTGCATAGATTAGGGTGAAATTGGCCTTTTGCAGTCTTCTTCCTAGAGGGTGTGAAAGAAATGAGTGTCTGATTCTCTTTGTTTTCACTGTCATCTAGCAGGAGACTCGAAATTATCCCGAATCTTATCCTCAGCTGCCAAGAGATGAAACGGTGGAGAACCCTCACCTCCAAAAGCACATTTTGGAGCTGGCTTCCATACTGGATGTTAGGAATGTTTTCCTGGAAAACACACTCGATGACTATTAAAAGAAACTGTCTTACTGCAAAGGGAATTCCCTGGCCACAGATTTTGAATGGTGCAGTTTTATAATGTGAAAATCATAAAAGGAAGTACTTGATTTTATTTTTAAATTTAGGACCATTATTTTAAAAAGTAATAATAAACAGCTGTTAGTTGAGCTGTTCCATTCTGTATGGGGTCAATTTTATAAGCAGAAGTTTTCATGTCTTTTAAATGTTAAACTAAAGAATCACTAGAGGTTTATTTCTGGTCTTGTGGCTGTCAACCACATTTCCAACAGCTGATCCTAAGCATAGAAGTATTATTGGTTACCTTTAGCCCACATTTGTGGAAATCCTTTATTTTTATACAATTTTAAGAAATTGGAAAGGAAAAAAAATCAGCATAAAAAACCAATATTTTATCCCCAAAGAGTTTGGATTTGAAATGGTAAAGATGGAACCACACAGTGCAAACCAACAATAGCAATAACACAGATTCCTTCATAACAAATATATTTTTTCAGTCTTAAGCAAGTGAGGAGACAAAACTGTGGACAATTAAGTTGCATTTGGAGCAGTGCTTTGAAGTGAATTTGTAAAGATACTTAATGCTCCCTATAAGTTTGATGCAGCAGTTTTCTGTATGAACACTGTACTGCTGGCCAAGGGCCTGGTTGGGCAGGTGGTCAATAGGTGAACAAACTGCAAACCCTGAAAGTTGGCCCCCACTTCTCACAGTCATGTGGGGCATCCTGCCACAGGAGGAGGGGGCATCCTTCAGTTTGAGGTACTATTTAGAAATTCCAGCATTTCCAGCAGGTGTTACCCCTCCTTTCAGTGTGTGGATGGAATGTGTGGCTCCCACAGCATGACCACTCCCTGGCAGGAGCTGAGAGGATGTCCTGTACAGTGCTGTACCTGTCACTCGTGTGTCTGACCCCGCTGTGCCACAGCCCCGTGCCCCAGGAGAGGTGCTTGTGTTCCCCTTGCAGGTGAAACCAAGTGGGAGCTGTCATAACCCCCTGGATGTTTTGCATGTCCCCCCATGGCTCAGTCCTGCCCTGGAACCAGGAGCAGTGAAGGGCTCCCCAGCCCAGGAGCTCAGCGTGGGTGTCTGCAGGAGGACACTGGCCTCTGGGAAGGGGCTGGCTGGAGAAGGCTCTTGTGGCTGCTGGGAAGAGTGCTGGCTGGCTCATTTGGGACTGTACTGCCTGCCCTGCAGAGCTAGAGGAGCTCCTGGCAGTGCAGGGTGAGCAAGGATGAGGGAATGGAGATACTTTAAACTATTAAATGGAAAAGCCAATTGTCACTGCTCCATGGGCTGCTAGAAAAGAAGTGAGAGGACAAGTCCAATCCATGCTTTTTGTTGGACCCCAGCCATGCCTCTGTGGTTAGGTGGAAACAGTGCAGAACTTGGTGACTGCTGTAGTATCATGGCAATCCTGGATGCAGAGCATCACCCAGGGTGTGCTCTGGTCAGCCAGAACAGCACTGGTGGATCCATTCTGCTGAGGGAGCACAGTGTGGAACAGCAGGAACGGCTGCAGTGTAGCTGGGGAGTTAGCATGAAGGTTCTTTGTAGCTGGGCTGAAGCTTGCACCATCCATTCTTTATTTCCCAAGTGTACAAAATCCTGTGAATGCTTGTGTTTGTCCTAAGCAGTCTTGAAGCTGGTACATTGAGACCCCCCCTCGGTGCTGCTCTTTGGACTCTGGCAGGACTTCATTTCCCGGGCTGTGGAGTCTGTTCTAACGAGTGTGTGTTCATGTGTGTGCATGTGTGTGCTCGGCGTTTGTGTGTGTATGTACAGTACACATACATCTACTGGCTGGTGTAAATTGTAAATATGTATATATGTATAGGTACTTGTATATGTATTAAAAAGAATGAACCACTACAATGTCTAGATACAAAATTTATATATACACACATCCGCCATGTTGGGTGTATTCCACAAGGTGCTGCAGATCATTTGTGGTTGTGCTAAAGGTTATGGCTCTTCTTCCACTGTAATTTACTGTTTCCAGGGACTTACCCTTGGACCTTGAAGTAATTGATAACTGTTTCCAGGTACAGGAGCCCTTAGTTACCCAGGGTAATGGGTACCCCTGTATGTATTACAGTGATGAGATCCATGTGTTTACTGTGAAGCTGATCCCTGCCTTTCTGCCTGGTAGGAGGTTCCCAGTTGCTAGAATGTGGGATTGTATGTGGAGGCTAAAGATGCAGGAAGCCTTTAATGCAGCAGCAAGTGAGAGGCAGGTTATCTTTGCCCTGCCTGCTGTTCCTCTATCAGCAGTGTTCAGCTTGCATGGAAAAAGGGAATTGAGTTTTCCCTAGCTCACTGCCTTCCAATCAAATGCTTTTGCTTTGCTTTAGCTTTTACTTTGATGAAGCTATTCTTATTTTGTTTCCACCTCTGTGGAAAAGAAAAAAGTATGCTGTTGCCAAGCATAGGAGTGATGATGATGATGATGATGATGATGATTCCACTCGTGTGGGCTGGTGAACCTTTGGGACATTGCTTGTGAACTGACTGGGAAAGCCTTGGTGGTCCTCACCTTCGTTTAGCCAGGCTGATGTGGGGAGTCCTTGCTTGTGACCTGAGAGGCTTCTACCATTTGCAGCCCTTCGAGGAAATTCTGTTTGCTTTTTACCAATGTAGATTTCATCAGAGAAGAATGCACTTTTTACAAAATGCCCTGAAGAACCTGGAAGGTAGGAGGAGAATACAGGCCTTGAAAATTAATTCAGAAGTTGAATTTAGCAGCAATGACTGTCCAAGTCAAAAATTAATTCTCAGGGTTCCTAATTCTCCTCTTACCTGCTGATCTTTGTTAGAAGGTCCAGTGCTGGGACATTCAAAGATAAAGATTTCACTCCTGTTGTGTTGGGAGGAGTATGGAATTGTACTGTGGAAGCAGAGGGCTCATACCCTCTGTTTGCTCTAGCTGTAGCTAGGATGAGTGTCTGGTCTTGGATTTTGAGCCCCTTCTTTCCCACCCAAAGAACTGCATTCAAGATGAAAATGTTGATATTTTCCCCTCCAAGTAAAAGCTTGTCTTGTTTGAGCTAAGTCATTCTAAACTTGTGCTACTGTGTGCTCTGTGCTATGGTCGTAGGTACCTCTCGGTGTATGCTTGTGTGTACTGAAGAAAATCTGGTTTCTGTATCTCGCAGTCCTCAGTGTGGAAGCAAAGCAAAGACTGAACCATTTTTAAGTGAGAAGAGAACAGATCCTTTTCTTCTCAGGCCTGATGCCTTCCCTCTTGTCTCGCTCTCCCTTTCTCCATGTATCTTTATTACTTATATTAGCGGAGAAGACTTGCCAGCACCAGGCAATGCCAAATTAAAGGGGTAAATTCTGCATGTAATACATTGAGAGGACAAGGTGAACTGGACCAGCTGAGTCCTTCCAGGACTGCTCCTGCCTGGCTCCCTACTCCCTGCGTGTGGTGTGCTCAGATGAATCCTGCTCCCACAGTAGGTTTGTGCTCCTGCTCAGACTGGCTTTGGAACATCTTGCCAAAATTACTGCTGTTGCCTTATTTTCCCCTTTGATTTCTCAAAGTAACAGTGATAGGGCAATGCAGGGTTATGAGTCTTTAATGCTCTGGTTTTTAATTCCTCTTGGGATGTGATGTGTCATTTTGCTTAGTGCACCAGCTAAATGGGGCACTAACTTCCATGAGCTGAACAAACAGGACTTGCTCCCTGGAGTGCATTCTTGAGAAGTTTCAGCACCTTTCTTTGAGTGGTTCATCAAAATAATGTCTGTCAAGGCATGACTGACTAAACCCCTCAAGACTGTTCCCCAGGGAGATGTGCAGAGATGTCTTTAAAGGATCATAGGAAATAGATGGGGGCAACAGGAAATTTGGCTTCAATTAATCATCTTCCAAAAGCTACAATGTGAATAGCTCTGGTCAGGCTTCTGCCCTAGGGATGGGATGGAAGTGCTGTTCCATAGCCCATTCCTGGCATGAGTTAGGAAGCACCTCCCCTGCCTCACCACCTCCTGTGTCCTGTAACCATGCTGTGCTGCAAGTCTGCTCCTTCCCAAAGCTAAAAATCTTGGAATCTGTTGGAACAACTGTTTTGTCTTGAGGTTTGGTTTTTTTTTGTAAAAGCTTTATCTGTGTTTGATTCCTCAGTAACTGTCTGAGTGCAGCTCAGTGGTGCAGCAGCCTCACTCAGTCCTGGTGGTGTTGGTAGCTGGTCTGTGGTGGCTGTGGCTGCTCCTGGGGCTGAGGGAGCTCTGCAGGCAGGAACAGTGATATGAACAAGAAAAGAATTTAATACAGAGAGCTGAAAACTGCTCTGTGCACCTCATAAGGTCAGACTGGACACAGCAGCTGGGGCAAAGCTCTCCAGAGCAGATTATACACTCCTGAAGGGGCTCTCATATTGTAACACTGGGCTTTTAGAGCAATACTGTTCTGTGACCAAATGTATTCAAGTGCTTTGAAGATCAGTAGAGATCTGCTCAGTAGAGCAGAGGACACAGGTAACTGCTTTAGATTTAGGAGTGGCAGCCACTTTCTGTTCTCCTGTCTAAACCATTACTATGCCAAGACTGAGGAGAGTTAGTTCAGGATTTCTGGATCTGACATGCTTTTGGGTTAAGGACTGTCTCTGAATTCTGCCCATATGCACGCACAGATGTTTTGTTCCTGGTTTCGTTCCCATTGGGAGCAGACCCCAGCCCAGCTTGCTGGCCTGCAGGAGCCCCAGAGCAGAATAGATCTCACCAGCCCAGTCCCAGCAGCTGCTCCTTCCAGAATAAACCCTGCTGGGAGGATCTGCCCCCTTGACTTCACAGATCGCTTTTGGCACGTGTTTATTATCATTCTGCCATTGAACTGGTTTGTTGGGAGCAGGATTCTGCCTCATGCAGGCTGAAAAGCACAAGTTGCTTCTGGCCTGGGCACGGCCCAGCGAGAAGGATGAGGGGAGCGCAGGTGGGAGTGTTTGGGAGCGTTCTGGGAATGCGGAGGGACCGTGCCTCGGGCAGCCCAGCTGCGGAGGTGCAGGGAGCCTTTTGCCTCTCTGAGAATCAAATTATTTATTACCAAAAGTAATTTTATAGTGAATTGGTTTAAAGTTATTTTACAGCTGTGTGCCTGTATATCGTATTTTGGTAAAAACGGATATTTTCCTTAAAATATATAGAGATATATAAATAAACTTTTTTTGGAGCAAATGGACTTTTTTTGCAAGTGATCTGTAATCGCCAAAGCAGTGTGATGCCAGAAGCGACTCTGCCGTTGTTCGGGGAGGGAAGAAGCCTGTTTGTGTTACTGCTGGACACTGCGGGGAGAAGCAAAAGCCGCGATGGAACTGGGCCCTGCCGCTTGTCCCCGCCGGAGCGGACACACCCGGTCCGGGCGGGCTGCACAGATCGAGCGCCAGCCCCGCGTCCTGCTCGTCACCGCCTTTCCAGCCTTTCCAGAGACTTTG
>VXBB01003028.1:480375-500416 GCA_013399915.1 Illadopsis cleaveri | reverse complement strand
CCCGGCCGCCGCCGCCCCGGCCCCGCCGGCGGACTGTGCTGTCAATAAACTGTGGTAAACGCTCGTACCGAGGCGCCTGGTCCGCTGCGGGGCGGGGCAGCGGGAGGAGCGGGGCTGAGGGAACGGCGGGACCGGGAGAGGAGCGGGAGCAGCGGGGCGGAGGGAGNGCGGTGTCCGGGGAAGCGGCGGCGGCCGCGGGAGCGGCGAGGGCCGGCCGGGCATGGGTGGTGAGGAGCGAGGGGACGCTGGACCGGGAGAGCAGAGGGCGGCCGGGCCTGGGCCGCGGGGGAGCGGCGGTGACAGGCCCTCGGTGCCTGGGGGCAGAGCAGCCTCCGCGGGCCGGGCCGGGCCGGGCCTCCCTCGCGTGTGGGTGAGGGCCGGGCTGGGGGGACCCTCCCGCTCCCCAGGCCCGGCCCCGCCGCTCTTTGGGGCCGTTGGTTTGGGACTTAACTGATTCCGCTCCGGAAGACCCCATTTTTTAACGTGTTGTAACAGATGCGATGCTAAAAGGTTTTCTGTTACCTTTAAATGATTCATGCTGGTGGGATTTTTTAGTGTGAAACCCATTTCGGTTTGATTTTCAGGTACTGCCAGGCCTTGAGGGCTTTAATGGCACTAAAGATGCAGTAAACCAGTGGATGGGGCTCAGAATTAAATCTCAGCATTTGGACGCTTTAGACCAGAGTGTCAACGTATTAAACGTTGGAGGTCGTGGCTTTCCAAAGGACCTGGATATCTGAGGGCGGTAGAGCAGTACAATGTTTGCCAAATTGAAGAAGAAGATCGCGGAGGAGGCAGCGGTGGCTCCCAGGCCCGGCGGAGCCGCCCGCATCCCCAGGTCTGTCAGCAGGGAATCGATCACGTCTGTGGGAGCAGACTCCGGAGACGACTTCGTGAGTTACACCTTGCTTTGAAATCTGATTTCTCTGACAGCGTTTTTATTACGGTTTTTCAGACAACCATTTTAAGTCCAGTGTGTGATTTGAATAGGTGCTGCGGTGTCTTTGTAAGTGTATCTCCTAATGCATAAATGTATCTTTAGCATAAGTGAACTTAAATATTGAAGAGAAAACGTTTGTTAAGTGTAGTAGCTGCCATGAGGGTTCCATTCCCATGTAAACGTGAGTTGCAAAGCTGTTTCAATACAAAACATTGATAAACAGACATAAAATTGAATACAACTGTAATTATATGTAAGATATGTGTTAGTAAAATTAATTACTGAAGTATAGAATCCTAGAATGGTTTGGGTTGGGGGTGACCTTTAAGCTCATCCACCCCCTCCATGGACAGGGACACTTTCCACTAGACCAGGTTGCTGCAAATCCTGTCCCACCTGGCCTGGAACACATCCAGGGATGGGACAGCCTCAGCTTCTCTGTTCCACATGCTGGCCAGTTTTCATTTTACCTATTGGCTTCCTCGTACTCTTCCTACCTGAGGCATTGTGTATGTCTCTGCTGAAAACATGTGCAGTGTTGTTGCACTCAAAACTATTATAGTTCACCTCTTTCATTATAAAACATTGTTTAAATGAGTGGTAGAATTCCAGGAGCGTATGGGTTAAATGAAACCCTGGAATGCTCTGGCACCTCTGCCCTGGATGGCTGGCTGTCACATTTTTGAAAGCCTGGATTAAGGCAGTGTCACCCCACTGCTGGAGCCAGCAGGACCCACTGCAGAGCCAGCAGCAAGTCTTGTTTGCTGTCTGCAGAGTGAAGAAGTTATTTACACAGTTGAGCTTTAAAGTTGAGCTTTAGTTGTTTTATCAATATTCATTTAACTGCTCTGCTATTGATTTTTATGGAGCAAAAACCACCAGAGTCATAAGTCAGTTGTGCAGCAGACTTTGTGTGGACAGATTGCTGCATCAGGGCTTCAGTGAGTTTATCCCACCTGAAAAGCATTACTGCTTTTTTCTAATTACTTTGATTTTCTGACTCTCTCTTTGACCTTTCCTGGTGCCTGTGCTGTAGGGCCTGATTTCCTCCCCCTCAGTCATTCCATTCCCCCATCTCCTCAGTGACAGTTTGGACAAACAGCTCCCAGCCCCAGCTCCCTCCCAAGCCTTGTGCTCTGGGGAACAGGCAGCCTGGCACTATTAAGCCCTTGCTGGTTTTCTCCTTCAGCATTTTTTACACATTCTGCTGTGCTAGTACAATTTTCCCCTCTATGTGAAAAACAAGTGCTATTCCTAGGCAGGAGAGTGGTTATTATCCCAGACTTAATGTGTGGCAGGGTCACTTTTTCTAAATTTGTTGCTTTTCTCCCAAGGCTTCTGATGGAAGCAGTTCCAGAGAGGATCTTTCATCCCAGTTGTTCAGAAGAAATGAACAAATAAGAAAACTGGAGGTGAAGCTGTCTGGTATGTGCCCTGATACATATAAAACTTGTTACTTTAGGAAATGTTTTCCTTTGAATTTACTTGGTTTAATTTATTAAAAATAAATGGGGTTAGGGTCTTTTGAAAATTGATTTGTAGCAGCCCTGTTCATTGATAACAAGGGAGCATCCAGTATCATTAATTTTTTATGAAGGCAACTGGGTCTTTGCTGATTTCAGCAATCAATTTATGTGATTCCTTGGAACAGCTGGGGTGGCTTTCTGACCCATGTTTCAAACAATGTCTGTCCCCACTTGTGTGTGATGGTTTGTTTCTCAGAGGGTCTGAGCTTTCTGATGTTGACAGTAACACAGTGCCATCCTTAAAGAAGTGGGCTTGAAATGAAGAAGAAACAAATATTTCAACATAAAACAGTCCTGAGGCTTTTTTCTTTCTAATCCCTTGTTCTGTAAAGCTGTACTGAAGGCTGGCACTGCTCTCCATCCCTGTTGTAGAGAGGGGACCAGAGACTGGGCTCAACTGTGTTACACTGCTGCTTCCCAAAGCTCATCAGAGGTCTTGGAAAATTAGGGAAGATTATAGACAGATCAGGATTATTTTAGTTTATTGTGGAGACTTATTGGGCTTCTGTTCAGTTCAAGAAAATATAAGCTTCAAAAATTATTTCACATCAAATTTGAAAGGCCCAAGTGCTCATCTTCTTGCTCAAGGTAAACTTAAAAGTGCTGGCTGGGGCTTAATGCAAGAGAGGGAGGCTCTGAATATCAGGAGTCTCATGCAGGCAACCAGCCAGTGAGTAATTCCTCTTTTCCATCGTACAGGAACTTCTCCAGGGTGTGTGTGTACTCTGTTTGAGTTTTTATTCCCTGCCTCCCGTGTCAGTTCTGCTGAGCAAGGGTGAGGGCAGTGCTGTGGGACTGGAACAAATGGATGCAATGGCCACGAATTAACCTGCACCCTCCAGTGCCAGACACCTTTCCTGAACAGAGTTAAATATGTCACTGTCCTGGGATGAAGTGAAAAGGGAGGGACAGTTGTTCATTCTCTGGTTCTGCTCTTGTCTGTGTCACTGACACCCCTGGGACAGGCCCTTCTGTTTGTGCCAACCCTGTGGACAATACAGAACTATTTGCTTGTGTTCATTGTTGTGGTCACCCAAGTTTTTCTCAGCAGGAATGATTTTCTGATTGAGAAAATCATTGTCATTTGCCACTCATCCTTTTTTCTTTTTTTTTTTTTCTTTTTTTTTTTTTTTTTCTTTTTTTTTTTTTTTTTTCTTTTTTCTTTTTCTTTTATTTTTGTGTTACCCTAAAAATGTCCTTCCCCAATGTCTGTCCATTCCTGGTCTCTTCTTCTCCCTCCTCACACAAGATTATGCTGATCAGATCCGAAATCTGCAGAAGATAAAAGAGAAGCTTGAAAATGCATTAGAAAAGCATCAGGATTGTACGTATTTTTCTTTTTTCCCTTTTTGTTCAGTTGAGTTGAAACTTGCTGTGGTTGGAAGGAAAGAGGTTTGGTGTACAGGTGTGCTAGTGATTTCCTTTCAAACTGTGCACCTCTGTACTGTGAACAATTGGAACACGAGTTGTTACCTTATTTACAGCATAAAAAACAGCAGCAGTGTGTTGAACGGAGTTGTTACTATACTTCTTCTGCCAAATTTGGGGCTAACATGCTGGAAGGACCTTTTAGAAACCCACAGCTTTGTTCTAATCCAGCAAGGAGCAGTATTCCTGTCTGCTGTTAGCTTTGGCTCTTGGCCAGCGTGCAAGCAGCGTGAGGGAATGAGTAGCACAGTGCTAGTGCTACGGTCATGATGGGGCTAACTACTTGCAGAAGAACTCTTTAAAGTTATAAATAACTTACAGAAAAGTGAGAAGCAATTTTAAAAAATGAGTTTTTAATATAGCTGGTGGTTGTCTGTTGATAGCCTCCATGAGGAAGTTTCAGGAGCAGAATGAAGCTCATCAGGCCAGTCGAGCCAAGATGGCTGAAGCAATGGCTTTGGCCTTGGAGAAAAAGGACAAGGTAAGAGAGCTTGAGCAGGACTTTTGACTCTCATGACCCTGATGTTTTAAGCAGGTGTTGCTATTAATTAAAATAATTGTTCAGCACTTTGTGTGAGTGTGCCAGTGCTGAGGGAAGGAGGGAGTGCTGAGCTCGGTGCCAGGAATGGTGCAGGACTTGCCACTGCTCAGACTGTTCTGACTGGTTTTAGCAAGAGCCCACAGAAATTCCTAATGAAAGGTTAAGCCTGTGCTTGGATGAGATTCAGTGGCAGTAGGCCTGTTGTCACATTTCTTTTACTTACATAAAACTTGTGTATTTGGGTAGCATAAATGATTCCTCAGCCTTTATCTATTCAAGCATGGGCTGTTACTGTATTGCTGCTGATTATTTTTTTAATCATTACTAAAGCTTATTATCTCCTAATAATACAAATTCTTTTTTTTTTTTTAACCATAATTGCTGTCCTTGAAAGTCTAAAAATGGATTTTGATATCTTTTTTCTCCTTTCTTTCTTGTTCAGGAGTGGATGGAAAAGCTTGGTCAAGTTGAAAAGGTAATTAACCTTGGATGTTTTTCTGAGGGGGTGTAGTGGGTATTTGCAAGCATCATCTTGCACACTTCCAAGTCTATCAGAACTTGACTCTGTTCAGCCCTTTTTATTATTTGGTCTTTGTTCAGTGGGAGAGGCCAATCATATGCTTTTTGTTACCAGCCCAAATGCTTGGGGAGGTCTTTCTGGCTTTATTTTTTAGCGGGGAAGTAAAGAATCATGAGTTGTGATGGGAAGGTTGTGCTTCTGTAAGGTGGAATGTTGTCCATTTTTAAGAGTTCACTTTAGATGGTCATTGGTGGCATTGTAATGAATTCAGTTTTCTTTTTATGTTCTTTTGAAGTGTGGTAATTTGCAGTGTGACGTGAATCTGAAAGGATTTCTAGTTCTATATGGAGCACCATCAGGAGCTCTATGGCTGCAAGACAAGATTTCTTTCCCAGAGAATTTACCTAAACTCCCATTAACTTGACATGAGCATACCTTTTATTTCCTTTGGTTCTGTTCATTTATCAGGAAAAGAAAAAGCTTCAAACACAGTTACAAGAAATGAGGGAGCAGAGTTTGAACCTTTTCCAAAAACGAGATGACATCGATGAACTGGAGGGCTTTCAGCAGCAGGAAATTGCCAAAGTTAAACACATGGTAAGAATATTTTAAACTTTTTCTTTACTAAAATTTTTGCTAGGATATTAAGTTAGTGGTAGCCCAGCATTCATTTTTTCAGCCTTTATGCTTGTACACAGATTTGGTTAGTGTCAAAATCCTGACAGTAGGTACTGAACACAATATTACATAGTTCGTTATCTCACTTAATTCAGCCCACAAATTAGTAAAACAGACAAGTTTCAGTGAAAAGGTTGTAAGTGTTACTGGTCATCTGTAATGCCAAAGATGATCTTCTAATATTCAGCTTTTGAAAAAGGAAGAATCTCTGAGCAGAGCAGAGCAGGAGCTGGAGGCACGTGCTCAGGAGCTGACCCACGCCAGAGCGGAGCTGCAGGAGGCCAGGGGCGAGTCCTTGGGCCTCAGGAAGGACCTCCAGGACTTGCAGCAGCAGTTCTCGGAGCTTCAGGCTCGCAGGTATGGAGCTGAGGATTTCAGAGGAGCAGTGGATGTGTCTCCCCTGTATTTTTACTTCATGCTCAGTTCTGTCTCTTTGGAGGAGTTTATATACGTAGCGACTTGACTGAATTTTTGCCTCTGCTATGGCCGTGGGGATGTAAATGCCAAGCCAATGATAGTAATACTTTTTTTGTAAATTGTTTCCTTTTTTCATAGTTCGGATGCTTAACTGTCACTTTTTTTGGAAAATTAATAATCAAGCAGTGATTGAGGATGGTGGCTGGTTTTAGGATGAGAAAATTTTGTTGATGCTTAATCCATTTTCATAAGCAGCAGAATTATCTGCTAAAGATTATTTTTCTGGAATGGTATGTCACTTGTTTTTATTCTCTTTCTGTGAAGAGATGAACTAATGACAGCTGAGACAAATGCAGAAAATAAGATCACTGCTCTGGAGTTAAGAGAACAGGAGCTACAAACTGTCATTCAGCAGCTTTCTGTAGACTTGCAAAATGTAAGTTTGAGCCAAGTGAGATTTGATTCAAAGAGCTCCATGTCTGCAGAAGCTAGATTAGACATCAGTTATGTGGTGTTGGAAATTTAAGTTTCAAAGTAAGTAATTTCTCAAAATGTTTAGGCTCGAGTGGCTGGTTCTGGTTGTGAGAAGAGACTGGAAATGTTACAAGTGGAGCATGAATCTCTGAAGGTGGAATATGAGCAACAGAAGCAAAAGGTGAGGTGCTTTCAGATGCATGTGGTGTTGCTGGTGTAAAGGTGCACATTTGGGTAATGTACACCTTTGGATAGGTGGAAGTTTGGTGTCTAGAAAATGTTCCAGGATCTTATTGTCTCTTCAAATAGGACTTTCCTTTCTACTGGCATTTCCAAAAGTCAAACCACAACAGATTTAGCTGAAAGCTTCATTACAAAAAAGATGCTGTGATTTCTCATCCTCACAGATGACTTTTGAATTTGCTGAGAGAGATAAACTTACTGAACAGCTGCAGGAAAAGGTGTCTTCCCTGGAAAACAAGCTAGAAAGAAATCTCTCAGGAGATGAACATGTGCAGGAGCTGCTCAAAGAGGTAATTACACAGTTAAAGGCTGCTTAGATTTACAGTATTAGTGAGCTGTTTGTTTTGGGTTTTTCAGGTCATACATTACTTCTCACCCCTGGAAAGAAAGCTGCTGATGTCATACAGCCACGTTTGTCCTGTCAGTGTGTTTTGGCACACTGTGCTGGGCAGAACATGTGGGTGGCTACACTGAGCCTGTCTGTGTTGGCCTTTCTGCATTGTCTGTTTGGGCACTAAGCATCTGACTGCTTAGAAGGAAGAGAGCAGCTTTCTAGCATCCCCATGGGAGATGGAACAATTTGGGAGTTTTTTTAATTAATCCTTACAAGAACAGTGAAAGCTTTTCCTTGTTCTTTGGTAAGGCAGTGGGGCTGGGAGGGGAGCTGTTTGCACATAGATGTGCAAACAGAATGTTGTATGCTGAAAACCTCAGCCTCAGAAATGCTAAACAACAGCTGAAAGCAGAAACTTAACTGTGGTTAATCTCCTTTCTCTCATTGCTTCTTGATCTCTTTCTCAAGCACTGCTGCTCCTGCTCAGAATCAGCCTGGAGCAATGTTTCCCCAGCTGGGTCTTGGGGAGGCAGGGGGATGTTTGCCCTTCCCTGGTCAGGGTGCCTACAGTTGCATCACCTCGTGACAAAAGGACTTGGCTTAGTAAACTCAAGGCAGTTTACAGTTTATATAGAGACATTAAAACATTGTGTCCCATTTTAGTTTGGCCTTATTAACAAAACAAAAAGGAAAATTTTAATTACCCCCCCCAACTTATGTCTTTGTCCATCCTTCCTGGTGTTCTTCACCTCAATGCAATCTTCAGAAAGCTGCCCTTGAGCAGAGGCTGGAGGGGAGCAGGCAGCAGGCCCTGGCAGACAGGACACGGCACAGCGAGGCCAGGAACCGCTTGGAAACACAGGTGAGGAGTTTTTAATTTCACCACAGATTCCCACTCTCTTTGTCCTCTGTGCACTATTCCTCCTCCCCTCACTGCACTCCCAGCCAAAGGTGAGACTGCACATTTAGTCACATTTAGTCCTGGAAGGAGAATAATTGATCAGTGTCTCTGGGCATCTCCCCACTTCATGGGTGGAGGAGGGCCTAGAGGTGAAGCTGGAGGTTTTGTGCAGATCTTGCTGTACTAAGAAACAAATAACTCAAGTGCAAGCATTGCTGGGGCAGTGCTGTGGTGAAGAATTCCTAAAACCAGCATGTTTTAAATAGGCAACCTCTTTGATCTCTGTGTTTTCAGGGATTTAACATTTACCTTCCCCTCCTGGGCCACACTGTATTATGCAAACTTTTTTTAATAACATAGATGCTGGTGGTTAAGGAATTTAATTCATGGTGTAATTTTAGAATAAAGAACTGGAAGAGAAACTAAAGATTGCAACAGAAACATTGAAAAAGAGCAAAGAAGCAGCTGCTGACCAGGATCTGAAGATTCAGAAGCTGGTGAGTACCCTGCATGTTTCACTGGGCAGTAACAGACCAGTCTTCAGCACCCCCAGAGACAATCACTTCTGTGTTTTGTTATTCAAGTGTTTGTTTTCTTGCTGTTTGTCTCCTGAACTCTGGTCTGTGAGTGCATGACACTGCTGCCAAACGAATAATGTTCCTCAGTTTGAGAGTGTCTCATGGAATGGTGTCTGATCTTGTCAGAATGATGTCAAAATACCATTTTATTAATGTGGTTTTCTTTATTTCTCTTAAGCAAACTGATTTAAAGGATGAAAGAAATCAACTGCAGCAACAGATTTTAAGTGAGAAACATCAGTATGATCAGAAAGTTACTGGGCTGGAGTCTCAGATTGCTGCTCTTGAAAAAGCTTGGGAATTGGATAAAACAACAACTCAGCACAGGATTGTAAGTACAGAAACTGTCTGGTGGGTTGTGAGAGTCTTCACAACATGGTTTTAACACAGCTTGTAGAGCTTGCTTGTTGTCTGAATGTTCTTATTCAGCAGTCCTGGCATTATAATAGAAAATATCATACTCTGAGGAACTAAATATGAGCAAAGCATTAGATGTGTTAAATGTTTTAAACAAAGCATTAGAATAATTGTACTGCGTATTTAAACACTCTTTATTTTACAGAGCGAGTTGGAAAAGGAAAATGAAAACCTCAAGGGAAGCAAAGAAGGGTATGAGAGTTCCTTAAAACAACAAGAGTCTGAACTGAACAGGCTAAAGGTAGGGGCTGAACTGGGTGCTGGAATTGTCTTGGGACAGAGCTGAGGCTGGGGAGTGGTAAACAGCACAGTGGGTTACATTCAGTGCTTGGAGGCCTGTTGTGTTCAGGGTGCAGGTACTTGGAGCTTAAATCATCTCTGATGCTCAGCAGAAATGTATTTGAGAAGCATTACAAAGGGCTGATCCTTTTCTGAACCAGAATGCTTGGGTCTGCCTAAATCAGGCAGAAATAATACATATATTGTCAGGGATGTGAAGAGCTTGGAAATCCTGTTAGCAGTGGTGAATACAGAATGGTTAAATGTCAGATTCCACTCACAGTGTTCAAAGCAAAAAGTTAAAAACTTAAATTAATTGGGTGTTTAGTTTATCCAATTTTGACTGTAATTTTAGATGGTTGAAATTTTTTCCATAGCTACTCCTGGATGCACAATTGGAATAAAGATCTGTTGTAGCAAGGAGCTACTTCTTTGTAATAGAGACTTCAAGCTGAAAGATCTTGTAAGCATTGGGTTTGTTTGGGTTCTTACATGAGTTCTTGCATACGTATTGCTGCTCTTGCATATGCAGAGCAGCACTCAGTACAACAAACCTAACTCATTTGGAAATGGTGTGTCAGAACATTCATAAATGTCATCCTAATAGATTTGAGGTTAAAGATGAGAGACTGAGTTGATTTAGTTGTCTCACATAACCTCTCAATTACTTCTGATTTACAGAGTGAGATGAGCAGCAGAGAAACTGTCAGTGTGGAAATTGCCAAAGCATTGGAAGAAACACGGAAACAGAGAGAGGAATTACAACAGCAGGTTGGTTAATAATGGCTGTTTTAAAATGTGTTTGAGACATCCCAACCTTTCAAAGAGCAGACTAGGTCTGGATTTATTTATCCTATTCAAGACCATTGGTCAGAATCATATCCACAGCATGTGAGACAGCAGTGGTTGCCTCAGTAAACTTGAGACTGTTTCACAGCCCTGTAATCTGTGTGGTGTTGCTGTCTCAGTGCCATCAGGAGCCTCTGACATCTGGCAAATTCTTTTGAAGAAGCCTGTTTGTTCTGGTTAGTTCCTTTCAGTGCCTGTGTCACATCTGGGTTCCTCTGGAGCACAGCAGTTGTAAAATTGTACATTTCCTCATAGGGAGGAGCTCATATCCAGTACCAAATGTCAGTTCCAGGTAGTCTTGTTTTGCTCTTCCTGTATAAAAAATTGTGGCTAATACGAGCTTATGTTTGCTTAAAGTAGGAACTGTCAGCTGAGCAAGTTTGACTGGAGTTAGTCCCATCTTTTGGTTTCTTTATTCTTCTGGGCCTGCTGTAGCTCTGTGCTTGCTAGGCCAGATCTGTGTAGAAGGGGTTTAAGGCCCTCTCCTGTTTTGCTCAGGGGCTTGGGCAGCTGCCACGTGCTGCCTGTGACAATCTGATGGTGGCACAGAAGCCAAGCAGGGTTCAGCCCTTCCAGTTTTAACTTCAGTGCTTGTTACTGAGGGCAGCAGTGAGGAGGTGATGCCTGCTGAGCCTCTGAAGGATGTTGGACCTTTCAACACCCTCTTCCTGTTTTATATCTTTAATGACTTCTGTTCATTGTTTTTCTGCTTTGAAGGTTTCACATCTGAATGCCCTAATAAAGGAGAAAGAACAGCTGATTGATGAAAAATGTGATCTGCTGCTAAAACAGAAGGAGGAACTGAACCAACTCAGTCGAGGTTAGACCAAATGAGTCCACTGTATCCCAGACTTTAAGTACAGTCTCTAGTTCTGGCCTTGCCTGGTAGAGTGTAATTTTTCTGGATTTCTCTTCCATATTTAATCTCTTAGGATTATCAAAATGGTTTATAGTTCACTAGCAGTTGGACAGTCTCTCTTCTGTCTGTCTCTCTCCTGGCTTTCTATCTTCATGACTGACAAAATGGATTAGAAACTCCCATCTGATGTGCAGCACTGATACTAAGCAGGTCTCTCCTTTCCCAGATCATGAAGCTGCCTTGCTGCAGGTCCATCAGTTACAGCTGGACATAGAAGCAAGTCAGAGCCAAGCAGTGGAGAAAGAGGAAACAGCAAGAAAAGAAATTGATGAGCTGAAGCTGCAGGTACAGGAGTGCCTGTTGGCCAAAGAGCATGAGAAAAATGTGAGTGCAGTTGCAAATCCATTCTGTCAGACTTCCTGGGAAAAGTGGGAGGTGTGCAGCTGTAAATGTCATGATATCTCTCCTTTTCACTGTTTATTTTTACAGGTTTTGGAGCTGGAGGAATCGACAAGGGCCTTGAACAATGACCATTTCCCTTCTCCAGAAAACTCTGTGGTGGAACAGAACGGAGAGGTGGCAGCTGCAGATGTCATTCAACTTCAGAAAGATAACAGAGAGCTGGAACAGCAAGTTGCTGAGAAAAACAAGGTGAACAGAAACAGCTGGTAGTCTTTCCCCTTTTAATTAGGAAGCTGAGTAATTGGTGCTGCCCGTGGTGCAGCCTTTAAAGGACAGGCCTGTCCAATTTCAATCCAGTACACTGGGATTGCACAGGTATCTACCAACCATGAATAAAAATTGCAGCAAGAGCTGCATGAATCCTGATCTATTTTGGCAGAAAGATGCACCAAATGATACTATTCACAGCTTTCCTGCAGAGCCCTTTTGTGTGAATTCTGTTCAGTTCCACAGTGCTGTCACATGAAAGCCCAAGTGTGCTGTCACATGCCTGCTGCTGTGTGCAGCTGGCAAGGCAAGGCTTTCAGGTTGCTTCTTCACAGCTGTCAGTGTTGGTTAATTATTATTTCACTCAGTACTTGTTTATCATGGGTTCTTCCAGATACCTGGGGGTCCTGACAATGAATACTGTGTAAAACTCTCCTTTGCTGTGCTTGCAGATGATAAAGCAGCTTCAGCAAAGAATGACAGAACTCAAGAAAACTCTCCAGAAAGAGCTGGTAAGGGTTGTGTGTTTTCAGTCTCTTCAGATGGCACTTGCTAGCAGGTACTTCCACTGTCATTCCAAAAGGTTGACTGCTAACTCCCCTTTCATGTCCTGCAATGGTTTATCTCTCAAAGAAAAAAAAATCTATTTAAAAAAAATTAGCAGAGGTTTTAAAATTGGGTTTTTTTTGCTCTGATGTTGAAAATTTTTCTGAAGAAAGCCCATGTTTGAAAGGCTCAGAGCAGGTTAGTGATAGGAGAAAATTCCCAAGGGATAGTTTCCACCATGGAGCCAGTTCCATGCTGGTTTGGAACATTGACTTCAACCAGCTCCTGTCCTGGGGTGTAGAGAGAGCTGGAGACACTTCTCTGCTGTAACCCCAGGAAGGATGAGAAGCTGTTGATGTCCAGTTTGTACCCACCTGTGGGTACAACCCTCTTTAGATATCCAGTGTCAAGCTAACAGCATCTGCAATGTACTTCTCTTTTTTTCTTCTGCCTTTTTTTTTGTTTTGTTTTATTTTGTAGAAAATAAGGCCTGACAGTGAGGTACTTGAGCTGCGTGCAAATTCTGAAGTGCCTAATGCTGCTGTGACTGTCACCAACAACTCTGACTTGAACGACTCGAGGGAGATAAACTTTGAGTATCTTAAACACGTTGTACTAAAGTTCATGTCCTGCAGGGAGTCTGAGGTAAAGGTGCCACTTCTCTTTCTACAGCTGTCTTTCTCTTTCACCTGTCACCTCCCAAGGACACTTTATGCCAATTCCATAATTTTACAATTAAAAAGTGTACAGTAGGGGCAATAAGACAAAATGGCTGACAGCAACGTGTTTGGAAGTACAGACTAGTATGAACTGCATGAAAGAGAAATGTGAGTTTTTAGGAGGTAGTTACATCTGGGTGTTAGGGATCTGCATCTACAAGAGATTTCCTCTGCACTGCTCTAAGGAGCATATGGAGTATGAAATTAAAATAGCTGTACATTTAAGAAAGAGGAAAAAAACAAGAAAAAGACAAATCACTTGTTATTGGTCTTCAAGAGGTAATTCCTTGTGCATTTGGAGCTCCGTCCTGTTCTCCACATGTTGTGTTAAAGTTAGAAAGTCATGCCAACAAAACACTTAATTGCAGTTAACACTTAATCAGTGGGTAAGGAGGAAAAGGGGGAAAAAAATAACTGTACAATTTCATGGTATCCCGAGTGCTTGACTCTGTCACTGTGCCCCAGTTAGACTGTGGAGTTCATGTGCCTCAGTGTGTATTTGAAATGACAAGAATCTCTCCTGCCTCATGATGGTTTCAACCACTTTTCAAAGCAGGAGCCAGGCTGCTCCTCTACTCTGATTTACCAGGTCCCCACTTGTCTCCTTTCTCCAAAACAATTGTTAAAGAACAGAAAGCCAGGAAACACAGAAGTAAGATACAGGCCATCCTAATCCACTGAAACTGGGAATAATGGGAGGTTGCTGGTCTGCTGAAGTCTGTGATAGACCTGCAGAACTCTGTGCTGCACCATAGTCCTGAGTGTAGAGCCCAAGAGCATCATAAGCAACACAACTCTGTGGTTTCTTTCAGGCATTCCATCTCATTAAAGCTGTGTCTGTGTTACTGAATTTTTCACAAGAGGAAGAAAACATGCTCAAAGAAACTCTGGAGTACAAGGTAAGGGTTTGTGCCATATGTAGTCTCTCATGGGATTCCCAGGAGACAATGAAAATTCCTAGATGCTGGGAGATTAGGAAAAGTTTCTTTTTTCCAAATGTTAGCTACAATGATAAATGTAATTTATTATTAAAATGTTAGCTGACCACATGCAGTCCTGACAGGAATTGTCCATTTCCTCGCTGTCTGGTTCAGGGAACACTGTAATGCTACATTGACTAAAGGCACTGTGTTTAAATGACTGTAGAGTTCTAATTTGAAATTATTTTAAAGGAATATACAAAGTAGAATCTTCAGTCATTTTCACCTGTGGGAAGTGGATGCTGTTCCTTCCAGATTTGATTGTGTGAAGCTGTCTCCACTTCTTCAGTCTGGAGCCTGCAGCATTCTGATTTATAAATAGGTCTTTCCATCAAATGATGAAAACATGGCTGTGTACCATATTGCTTCTTTTTCACATCTCAGAAGTGTGAACCCTGTGTGATGCTGTTGTGCTGTTGTGTCCTAGATGTCCTGGTTTGGGTCAAAGCCATCTCCCAAAGGCAGCATCCGGCCATCTATCTCCAGCCCAAGGACTCTGTGGCCTTAAGGGAACCTGAAGGTGGCAGGCAGAATCCAGGCACTTCTTTCTGTGAAAAGAATGCTGAACACACTGCTCCAGGTGTGTCTTAATCACTGTCATTGCAGTATTTTGTACAAGAACTTCTGGCTCTGTTTACAAAACTAATGCTGTGCAAGGAGACATTTTCACTACAGACTGAACAGCTCTGGGCTGGAGTCGGGGACCACCTCGGTGTCTGTGCTGGGAGCAGCTCCTTGTGCTCATCACTCCTGGGTCCCTGGAACCAGAGGGTTCTGAGGACCTCGCTGACAGCAGGGCTGCCAGTTCAGGCTCTTGGGATGGTGATTCCAGCTGCTGTTCCAGGGTGCTGGAGTCCAGTGACTCTGGGCATGGAAAAGCTGCTTGTCTGGCTGTGGGAAGCCAGCAATGAAAAATGTGTTGGCAGAACGGTGTTGAGAGTAGGATGGTTTGCAAAGCCTTTCACAGGACAGGAGCAGGAGCTTTAACCAAAAAAGAACTCTGCCTTGCCTTCTAATACTGACATAACTAATGGTTGGCATTTTTTCATATCACTGTGTAATTTAAGGTGCATTTATCCTGGCCTGCAGTCCTCAAGGCTGCATGTTGATGATTATTTAATTTGAGAGCACAACTTTAGAGTTGTCTGATTTTACTTTTCTTAAAGAAAAATAATATTTAAAATGGTCTTAATTATAGTACCTAATCCTCAGTCGCCTTTAAAACTAATCCATTAGCCTGTTCCATGGGTTGTTAGCAGTGGGAAAAGGGGTAGAAAACCATTTTAAATTTTTAAAGCTGAGTTCCAGATATTGTAAATCCACACTAAAAAATACCTTTTATTTAAAAAAAAATAAAAATCTAGTGACAAAGGGTGAAGAATGCTGGTACTAAACACTTTATTTTTTTTCCAAGTCTGCTAGCAACAAATCCTCATAACCAGGATCTGCCTCTTTGGTTGTGGTTTTCTGTACTTCAAATTCTGATGCTTAAAAACTGTTATGAGTATGTTAATAACTGTGTCCTGACTATTATGGTAAAAGAAATGCCATTCATGAGGGGTTTGAGGGCAAAATTCAACTCTTAGTGAACAAGTCGTGGTTCCAGCAGCTTGTTTTCCTTAATACAAACAGGAAAGGGGACCAAAGTGGTGCTTCCTCCCTGGAAGTACAATTTTGCCCAGAATTATTAACATCACTGCAAAATCTGGATCCAAATGGGAAGCAGCAGTAAGTCTGACTTCTGAAAACTGAGACCTATTTCCAAAAATCTACACGTGTATGTAACTCAGTGAGCACACTGCAGTTCTGGGAGTTCTCATACTTCTGTTAAATATATTCAGGATAATTCAAGCTTTCTCCAATGGAGATCCAGCAGGAGATGAATGTGCTGATCCAGAGGATCCAGACCCTGCTGGTGTCCCAGACAGTCCCACCCCAGACACAGGTACTCCCAGGAGCTGTCACTGGGCACAGGTGATGCTCCTCAGCTTGGAGCCTGCTTGGATTTGTCTGAAGTTAAGAAAACCAACATAATTTTTTGGTACACTAAAGCTTGTCCAAACAGTTTTTAGTAACCAGATTCATGGCACTTCCAGACAGGATAGAGCATGGAAGGGTTCACCCCTGCTCTACTGTGAAAATAGACAATCAAAAAGCACATTTATTTCAATTGTTTCTCTACTGAGATACAGCAGGGTGGAATAACCCTGTTGGTTCAGGGAAGATTTTATTCTCTGAGATATTTTCCTTTCTAATGTCCCTTTGCCCCTTTTCTGTGGGACCAGGGGTCAGGACTCCCCCACTCCCACTGCTCCCTGCTGAATGACTGTTGGGTTTATGCTGATCCTGGCTTCAAAGGTTACTGCTGAACAGTAAGGAAAGCAGGACAGGCAGCCTGGAACGGAGTGACAAAGTAAAATATTGGGTTAAATATTCACGAAAAACTTCAGTTTCAGATCCCAAATTGTCATACAGGATCAATTTACCATAAACTAGTTCTTAAGTGTTGAATTTTTGTTAGGTATCAGAGCAAGACTGGTGTGTATACATGTATTAAAAAGCTAATGCACTTTCCCTTGTCTCAGAACAGTGGTTATACATAATCCTTTCTATCACCATTGGATTTCTTTCCTTCTATGCTGTAAATATGGATTGTATGATGAAACACTATGAAATTTGTGGTGCAATACATTTTGGATCAAACCCATAATCTTGATTTCTTTCTTTTTATAGTTCTGGTTATCTCCCTAGGGATGCTATTGCTATTTAGAATTGACTTTTACAGCATGACCCAAACCCCACCTTTGCCCAGGGTGAGGATGGGTGTGCCAGCTGTGCCACCAAGGCCTCTCACAGGGAGTTGTGCCACAATGAGGTGGCACTGCTGCCTCCAAAATCACCTCCCACCAGGACCAGCTGCTGCTGCACTTTGAGCAGCTGATGCAAGCAAGGACTGGGTGGAGCTGGGGCTCCTTGAGCAGCTGCTCTTTGCTACCAAAGGGCAGGGAGCCCTGCCCAAGCCAGAGGGACGTGGGGACAGCCATGGATCCAGCAGTTGTGTCCTGCCTGGGCAAAGCACGGGCAACACCTCTGGTGCAGAGGACACACTAATACATAAATCACAGGTTCTGAAGTATCTTCTCAACTTTCTAGCGTGGACAAGAATATAAAAATCAAACCCAGGCTGCATCTTAGAAGTCTTGACTGGAACAGCTGAGCTTGGTCTCACTCCCTACAATCCAGGACAGAGCTGGATTTGAGGACAAATTCTCTTAAGTAGCTGGAGTTAGGAGCAGTCCTACAAAGGTGGACACTGGGTTGGACTGGGTTATTGCAGGCCTGCTTTGGAGTAAGTGTCAGACTTACAATTTAGCTGAAAATGAATTTAACTCATGTGATCCAAGAACTTTATTGATGCAGCAGGCACTTCACTTTACATTAACCCAACCCCAGAGTCCACGAGTCCTTCACCCACGCGTTCCAAGGCGCCCTTCCAAGCCCTTCTCCCACCCTCAGCTGCAGGACCTCAGCCCAGACACTGCTACCCTGGGACTAAGCAGGACACACGGGAGCTTGTATCACCACACCTGGCTAAAGCAGCATCTGAAATACCTGTTCACTTACAGTAACAGGAGGCAGGAGTGTGCCTTCTCTCTGCCTGTTAAAGAAGGGAGCAGGAGAATGTCTTGGCTCCTATATGTGATAGTCGGAATATGCAGGAATACCTTTACTCTTCCCCCACCTTTAAGGTTAAAAGCATTCCAAGAGGAGGTTACTGTAGGATTTCAGTAGATTGCAATCTCTAATAAAGATGGACCAGTGTAATTTCAGCTCATTCCTTCTTCTGAGTCCAAACCTGACCGTCACCTCTGTCCAAGTTAACAGTCTTTACACAGTCTTTCTTGCTGTGAGAACTCTTACTATGCAGCCCAGGCCTCCTACTGCCAGTGCCTGTGGGAAAGGAGAGAGGTTATAGTCACCACGTCCGATACAGGACAAACACTGAAGAGCTTAGCCACAGAAGGGACTATGGCTCTTCTCCAAAACTAGAAACTGACATTCTCCACAATCTAACCATCTTCTGGATCTTGAGGGCTCCAGTGTTGCATGTCACTGACAGAGCAGAGTGTCTCACCTCCTGTATCCCTGAGGAGAAGGAAGAGCTCACTTCAGTTTCATTTGTGTCCCTCAGTGTGAACAGTGTTTCCTTCTGAAGTCTATAAGATGGAGGTGATTATGAAAAATTAACTATTTAAGCTGACTGCTGAACATGGGGCATTTACTTTGCAGCCACAATCCAGTAGAGCACAGGAGTATCAGAGCAGTCTGAGACAAGGTGCTGGGAACACGACTGGACGAAGGCAAAGCACCCACCTGGAGCAGGACTTGCAGGTGCTTTAGACAGGTAAATGTTCCTGAGCTACCAGACCTGCCACAGGCCTTTTCCAGAGGACAGACTGGTACTACCACTGAGCTGACTCTGCTCTGAGCAAGCCACACACCCTACCAGTACTGCCACAAAGCAGAACACTAGGCTTTAAACCCTGCCCAGCCTACTCAGACCTGCCTTGTTCCTTTCACAACAGTGAGGACAAGATGCCTTTCATGTCCCTACATGCTCTGAGTACCAGTCAGGGTGGTGGTGTGTCACCTCCCATGCTGGGAGCACCACCCACACTTACCTGAAAGCACCTCAGTGGAAACAACACGAAAAAAAGAAAATAAAAACCAAGCAGAAACATGTTCTTTGCTGTCCTGAGAAATTCCCTTCTCCCTTGTCAAGGCTTAGCAAAGCTGGTGACAGCAGCCAATAGCTGGAGTCATGCTACATCACAGGAAAAAGCTCTGTACCTTGGGAAAATGACACCAGCATTTGCAGCAGCTGCCCTGCACAGGGAGCTGCAGCATTCCCAGGGATCAGTTTTCCTAGGAGCACTGACAGCCAGGGCTTCAGCTAAAACCCCTGCAGTGGGGGAAGATTTCACTTGGATTCCTGCCCAGGGGCAGTGGCAGCCAGCAGCTGCTTCAGGGATGTGCCTCACCCCAGAGTGTGCCTTGTCCTGTCACAGACAGGGAAGAAGGTTCCACACTCAGCTGCTCAACACATCCCACATTCCCTGTTTCACAACTGACATTCCACAGAAACACAAGAGGCCCCTGCTGGTCCCCAATGGAATCTCTGGAGACCTCAAAATCCTCTCTTGCTAAACCCTGTGACTCAGCTGATGAAAACTGCCACACCTGAGCCAGCCTGAGCCCCCTCAGCCCGGCCACAGAGGAAGCTGCAGCTGCCCCGTCCACCCAGTCACATCCCTACTCCCACCCCTTCTCCTCACTGAGGCCCCTGCACTCCCTGCCGTAAGTTTCCTCTCCCCATGGCAGAGGGTAAGGTCTGAAGTACAGGCAAAGGCTTTGTGAATGCAGGCTCAGAGAGACCAAAGGTAAAAGGAAACACTGAGCTCCTCAGGGATGAGGCCCCCTGCCATCACCTGCTTCTCTTCAGGGGCTCTTCTGAAGCCACTGACCAGGACCCTGCGAGCATGGCTGAGCAAAGAGTGCCCCAACACGTACCTTTTCATGCCACTGAAGTAATATTGCACTGCTGTTTTCTGTTGGCTTTTCAAATCCTTTATAAATGTACTTCATTAACAAATCAACACCGTTTCTGTCTAAGGAATTCACCGCTTGTTCTATTTCACTGCTTTTAAAAGATGTGAGGACTTTAAGCATCGTTCCCTGGGCCTGCTCCTGGGAAGACAAGGCAGAGAGAGAAATGTGAGAACGAGAACAGTTGAGAATGATCCCGAGACTCGTGTTTAGCAGGAGACGGCCGTGCTCCAGGCTGGGTTATTTCTGAAAGCGAGGTAAGCAGTTTGGGGGTTAAAGGAGGACGGGGTAAGCACACGGGGATCGCCCATGCCAGCAGCAGCTCACGAACCGCAGCGGTGCTGCTCAGATCTGTGCGGTGCCCCTGTCAGTTCGCTGTTACCTTCATGGCCGGGTTCCTGGTGTTGCCCGGGGAGCTGCGGATGGCGGTGTGGAAGGCCCGGAGCGCCTCGCCTGTGCGGCGGCGGGTCAAGGACTCAAACCGCGACCTGTGCCGCGCACGGACCCGCCCCGCGCCCCACGGGCGGCTGCGGGCG